>BPLR01008612.1:0-100787 GCA_021605095.1 Caerostris extrusa | reverse complement strand
ATGTGAACAAGATATATATAGGGAGAGTGTGAGCTAATAGAAGGAATTGAATAAGTTGGTTTCATTTAGTGAATAATTCTCCATTGAAAATGGATCCTTAATTTTGTGGTGGAATGTATTTGTGTTGTGGTGTTTGTATTTCCAAAGTGTTTTAGAGGGTAAAGTGACGTAAAAGGGTTACTTTAGGACAGCCAATGATAAGAAATATAATAATATAAATGAAAAAAAAAACAATATTATATTAAAAAAAATAAAAACATGTGAAATCATTTCGATGAATGTAGGTTTTAAGAAGCTGAAATTTTAAATAATTACTTTTTTCCCAATTGATAAAAGTGTGTTGATTAAGTACTTTCTATTACAAAAATAACATTTAAGTGCTATTAAGATTGGGGGCTGATGACCGAGTGGGCGCTAAGGGCCAGGTTTCAGGCTTAGGATAAAAAAATAACATTAGGTAATTAGGTAAAAAGATAACATCACTTGCTTCGAAACCTGCCAGCCAGCAGACAGCTTTGGTACACGATGGGGCTGTTGAATCAATAATATGGAGGATGATGCTATTAAGATTATTTTTAACTCAAGTTTACAAAAAAGTCGAGGCTAATTATTTGTAAAAAGAGTTAGAGATCGATAATACATGATATTTTAAAATAAATAAATTTTTCTGAAAATGTGTAGGATTTTATTTGTAGGGCTATATATATAAGAGGAACACGACACCTTTTCAACTAAAAAGTTTTTTACAAACATTATATTAGTTAAATAAATATGTCATGTAGGCCATAGTTACTGAAATAGATAAAAGAAGGCTTCATTTCTGCAATGTCATCTGTTCTTTATAAACAGATTTTTGTCAAAATATTTGATATTCTAGGTCAGAACTAATAATATGATGTAATTTTTCTAATTAATATTTTTGTGATTTAACATTAATAGTTCTCAATTTTAGAATGTGTTTCCATTTCAATAAATTTATTAAATATCTGCCATGAAAATAGCATGGCATACGCCAGAAAATCCCCATAACATATGTCAAACAATGTTATAATAACACATATAACTAAAGTATTATTAGTTTTAAATTTAGAAATGATATATTTTAAGAGCTGTTCATTTATTCATGTCATATTTTTCTAAAACATCTTTAAAGACAATAAATGAACTATATATGTTTTGAAATGGCAAAATAATAACAAATAACAAACATATAGAAATTTTTTTGAAATTTGTGAAGCAAAACTGTTTTATTTCCATCATCGAAAGGAAAATATTTTTATGATAATGATGTGAAAAATTATCCTATTTTTCGAAATAACTTCTTCCTTTTATCAGAAAGATGATAGTTTTTATTAAAATAAAGGCGTTTAATTTCCAAATTTACATTTTCTTTTAATGCCCCCATTTACATTAATGTAATTTATGATAGTATTGATTTTTTGTAGAAAATAAATTAATAGTTTTATAAATTTAATAAAATAAACTACTAATTTAATTTTTAAAAATAAACAAAATACCAATATGCTAAATATGCAATATACTAGAAAGACAATAGATGGCATAATTGTTGTAAAGGTATTTTTTAATAAAAAAATAACAGTTCGTGGAAATTTCAAAAAGCCGTTTTAAGTTTTAAAGAATCGAGGAGTAATTGTATTTATTACTAATAATTCTATTTATTCTAAATATAATTTTTCAGTTCTTCGTAAAACATAATTTAAGTCAATATTTTAATTGTTTCCGCAATTTTTTTTTTTTTTTTTTTTTATGTAAAACATATAAAAAGTATTTTAATCACGAAAATATTTCGATTAAAGTTTAGTATAAACAAAAAGTAAAAATTTTTTTTTTAATTTACAATAAAATTTTTATTTTTCACAAAAGAAATAAAAATTAGTTTCTTAATTATCTGTTTAAAAACAAGAAAACAGTAATGTTCACAATTTATGTGCAAAAAAAAAAAAAAAAAAAAAAGAACATAGGGCCTGATGGCTCCTGGCGCTTGTTGCCACAGATTTCGAGTTCGGGTCCCGATGATGCCATGGATGTTTGTAGAAGTTCGGAATCCACTTTAAACCGTAGATTCCGGTCTAACATGACTATAGAGAATAGGGTTGACAACCCTACCTCGTAAGAAGAAAACTTTTCCTAGAAATCTGCAAATAGGCAGACGGGATTTTTTTAGTAATAAGGAATGCATGGGAATAGCATTTTTTTTTTCTTCTAATTGTAGGATTTTTTTAATT
Source organism: Caerostris extrusa (assembly GCA_021605095.1). Lineage (NCBI taxonomy): Eukaryota > Metazoa > Arthropoda > Arachnida > Araneae > Araneidae > Caerostris > Caerostris extrusa. The sequence continues at coordinate 98,541 of BPLR01008612.1, read as the reverse complement.
CTAAGAATAGTTCCCCCCCCCTATGTTTGTTGTTGTTGTTGTTACTTATCCCCCTTGGTAGATATCTAATCTAGACCAAGCCCACTAGCCCGTATGGTTGAAGGGGAAGGAAACAGCTTCTGTTGTGAGGGAGCACCCGTAGGTAGAAGTCTGACTTTGCTCCGCGACGCTCCTACAGTCATAGGAGACCGGTACCTACGGCTTAAAGTGGATTCCGAACCACTACAAACATCCATGATACTGCCGGGACTCGAACCCGAAACCTGTGGTACCGAGCAATAGCCACTCGACCATTCAGGACCACAACCCCCCTCCCCCTATGTTTAGTATCAAGAAAGAATTATGGTATACGTTTAAAATAAAGAACTTTTATTTGATTATTTCTGTCATACAGAATCTCGAATCACCCTCAAATGCTGTGATCCATAACTAAGCGAGGAGCCCCCCCCCCTCTCCAATTGTCCAGCCCTGGATCGATTTCATTCGAAGGGAGGGTCAACGCGGTGTGGATCCTCATCTGACCATCTCGAGCGATCGGTCACTTGCAGACGACAAAAGAGCAATTAAAAGGCCATTGTGATCACGCGAGAGGCAGTGAAGTGAAGCGAGACGGTTTCTTTTCTCTTCTTCTTTGTCGTTTGTTGGGAAGGTGTTCCATCCTGTTCGCCTGTCAGGTCCTTCGTCGGGCACTCGTGCGGCAGACGATTTCGCCTCCACGCCGATCTGAAGTGAAGAAATGGCTCATTGGGGGAGAAGTCGAATGAGAATGGCACCGATTTCCAATAAATTGGTTTCTATGTCTGCTGTTTGTAGTGCAATTAGCTTGCTTCTCAGCTTAAAAGAATTATCTCATTCTAATATGTTGTTAAATCAATGAGCCTTTGTTCGAATAAGGTAATGCATGAAAGAAAGAAATGCACTAGAACAAGTAATAAAAAAATTTAAAGAAAATTTAAGTGAATTCCTACTTAGGTCAACAAAGAAAAATTTTTATTTTAGTTACTTTTATTAAATAATTACATTAATAAATTTTCTTCTCCCCTATAAAACTGAAATTAATTAATTAAATTTAATTACTGAATTAATATTTGAAAAACTGTATTAGCATTCAGTGTCATCCACTGCAAGTTTAAAAATGCATTTGAACTCGAGTGGATGAATAAAAAGTATTTTATGAACGATTGAAAATTTGTACAAGATATATATATAGGGAGAGTGTGAACTAATAGTAGGAATTGAAAATAAAAGATAATTACTATTTTGAAGATCGAATCCCTTTGAAAAAGTGTGATTAATAATTAATATTTTTTCTACACTGTTGCAAAGTTACTTCTCGAATACTTGTAAAACAAATAGTTATCATGTGTGTAATGTGTCATGAAAAGCAATTTAGAAGGTATTTTAAAAACGTTATGTATATATTGATTAATTAGTATTACTGGAAAATGGGTGTTTGTTAAAAATATTTAAATTGCAGCAAATATTTGCCTGCAAAAAAAGATCTATAATATTTTTGGGTGAAATTGTAAAATTTGTGTTGATTTTTTTGGAGAAATTTTAATTCAATAAAAGTAAAGCAATTATACATATAATAACGGTTTTAATTGTGTTGTACCACCTCATTACCACCAGACATTACAATTAGAGATTACCCTACATAAAGTTCATCATCTGATCTGATAAAAAATATATAAATATTTCTAAGAATCTAATTATTATGTAATTCCATTAGAAATATTTCAAACATTACCTGTGAAAATGTTACAGAAGGCATTGCAATATGATATTAGTTTTTTAATTAAAGGTTTATTTGTAGTTTCTATTATGCTTTGACTGTAATAAGGCTTTGACAAAATGTAATAGCTTGGCAGCAATAGCCCAAAAACACCAACCAACCAACATATATATATATATATATATATACACTCATGTCCATAAATTAAGGATAATTCAGAATCACACAGAAATTTAACTCTAAAATAAAAATTTCATCTGTAGAATTATCACACACATCTTGAAAGAAGAATATGCAAATTACAGGAAACCACCAGATGGCGCGGATAGTACTTCACAATGACGAGAGTGTAAGAGAGGGGTATATAAGGAATGGTGGCAAAGAAGTAAAATTGTTCACAAGCGCTTTAAAAAGCCTTTCAGTGCAATAACCGCATAGTTATGGCACAAAGGAAGCATTTGGATGATTTTTTACGTGGTAGAATTATCGGAAGCCTGGAATGTAGACGCACCCAGCTGGAAGTATCCGAGGAACTTGGAATCGCCCAGAGTGTCATCTCCAGGTTTTGGCAACGATTCCAAGATGATGGTAATGTGAGTAGATGTTACAGCACAGGTCGCCCCCGAGTTACAACGCCGAACGAGGACCGGTATTTAGCAGTTACTGCCAAAAGAAACAGACGGAGCACAGCATCAGACCTGTCTCGTCAGCTCTCTTCAGCTACCGGTATGACAATTTCAAGGCAGACCGTGTACAGACGCTTAGGGCACATTGGTCTATATGCTCGTAGGCCTGTCAGATGTGTTCCACTTACCGCAACTCACTGTCGCCTGCGATTAGCCTGGAGTAGAGAGCATGCATTGTGGACACCGCAACAGTGGTTTTGTGTGATTTTTTTCCGACGAGTCCACGTTTAGTTTGCAGTCTGATTCTCGCCGGACTTTCATATGGAGAGAACCAGGTACCTGTTACCACCAAGAGAACACCATTGAACGCCCGTTACGGCGGTGCAGGATGGCTCGTTTGGGGAGGAATTATTCTTGTTTCAGAACTGACCTGCATGTTCAGAGTGTAACGATGACAGGCCACATCTATCGGGATGTCATTCTGGAACAACATGTATGTTTGTTTCGGGGCGCCATGGGTGCTGAATTTCTGTTTATGGATGACAACACCCGTCCTCGCCGTGCAAACATTGTAGACGAATGACTTCAATTGGAGGATATCACCCGTATGGATTGGCCAGCATACTCACCGGACTTGAATCCAATAGAGCATGTGTGGGATATGCTTGGCCGATGAATTGCAGCCCGTCAACCCCCTCCCACCTGTCAACCGGAACTTTGGAGGGCATTGCTTGATGAGTGGTGTAATATTCCCAAGATCAGATTGATAATTTGATACTCAGTATGCCTAGGCGTTGTAAGGCCTGTATTGCATCGTCCGGGAGACATTCTCCATATCCATCATACCCATACTCCATCATACGAACCATGTTATACTGTTTTTTGTGAATAGGTTCTTTTTTGAAATTTGCTGCAGGGAGTAAAATCGCAATTTTTATTAATTATGTCAAACATATAGCATCTTTTTTTGCTCTTTACCTTTTGTTTAATAAATAGACTTTACAAATAAGTCAAATTTCTTTTGCTTCTGTCTCTTTCTTTGCCTGAACTTCATTATCCTTAATTTTTGGACATGAGTGTATATACATATGTATATTATATGTGTGACTGTAGAAAAAGAAAATAAATATAGAATGTCCTAATTTTTAATTTTAGGGATCAGATAGTTTTTGGATCTTTCAGTAATTTCTTTACAGAATTTTACACTTTCCCCATATGCAGGAACTTGAAATAGATATGGATTTGTGTTTTTCAAAATTCTGAATAATGTAGATGTAGGAACTTCAATGACGCGACCTGTTGAAAATCTTATGTTACCTCTTCTGCTCAGAGGAATATGTTTTTGAAGTTTTTCTCCATAATCTTTGTATTTATTTATCCACATAAACACGTTTTTTTCAAAAAAATCAACGTTAACATAAGATTCAGCTTGACGACTATTTTCGAAACACGTCTCCGAATTCTTGACAGGGTCATTCTGTTGCACTTCAGTTGTTTCCACCTTTCTGCAACTTTTACGTTTTGCTTTGGACGTATCAAGGACTGCGCAATCGCAATTCGATCTTTGTTTGAAAGTTCTCTTTTCCCGCCCCATTCTTATTTTTACAAGGACTTGATATTCGACTGAAATAAAACAAACGATGTCGATCGGCGGATGAAATGAGAAAAATAGTTGTAAAACGTAATGTTTAGTTAACTAAAAAAAAAAGTAAAGATGCTTCAAAATAACAAATGTCATAAAACAGTGATTTTGATGGAAGTCTTCTCAATTTTGCGCTACAGCATAACTTAGAGTTGCATTCGCCAATAACTCCCTTTTGAATAATCACAAGCTGCTTTTCAATGCAATATGAACATATACGCTCATATACGTAATATGAACATGTACATCCACATGCTGCTACTATTCAATGTAATATGAATGTATACATTCACATGCTACTATGTTTTGTAATATGAATATACACGTTCACATACTGTTATTCAATATAATAGGAATATATATGTTCGCATGCTGCTATTCAATGTTATATGAATATATACGTTCACATATATAATAAGAATATGCACATTCACATGCTGCTACTATTCATTGTAATATGAATACATGCATTCACATGCTACTAATCAATGTACTATGAATACATATATTCACATGCTACTATTCATTGTAATATGAATAATAATGTAAATATCCACATGCTATTAAGCAGCCAGAGGGAGTTTATATTTCAAATAGGTTTATATTCCAATTCTGATTCATAAAGCATCGCATTCCTTTATTCGGATGTTGCCACTGTAGCATTTAGTGTCTCATGTAATCTGTAATTTCTCATTTATAATTATAGGTCTTTCTTTCGCCTCCAGTTTAAATGCCTCGAAAACTCCTTCGCTGAAGCTCCTTAAAATTGCTTTCTATCTCAAATACATTTTGTCAGACATTCTGTGCAAAAGTAGAGTTGTGCGCGTTATAGATTTCTTTGTGTGGTTCAAAAGAAATGACGCTCAGTATGGCACATTCTTCCCTCTTGACCATCTGGACATCCAGGTGAAGGAGGAGAAGGGGGGGGTCGAATGACCCTTTGTGAACCGTTACATAAACATCTGCTTCCAGTCAGCTGCCACTGCTCGCTATTGTCATTTAGACTCCAGGTCTTTTGAAAACTCCATTTTGCGAAGTTCTAGTGCGATCTACTGGATTTTTCAACAGATAAAATCGCGATGTATTTTAGTGCTGCATATTAATTAGAATATTTCAAAATGTTATATGAATCATAAAGGACATTGAACTTGTATGCCTTGTCAAAAGGCTCATAAAACACAGTTATTACTATTATTATTATTATTATATGCATAAAAATAGCATAATAGCTACTGCTTTTTATATTTAAAAGTATAATCTCAATTTTCTATATATGAATGATGATTTGTGTATTATTTACTGAAGGGCCAGCAAAACCATGTCCTATTCACATGGACATTTATTAGGATGCCTCTAACTTTTTAAATTTTTATCCTTAGGACATTTAACTTATTTTTAACTGCTTTTAAGGAGTTTGGCTCGTTTTAGTTAAGAATGTCTGGGGCTTTTTCCCTTTGTAATTTTGAGTTGTTCATTTTGTTTCTACGGTAAGTGACCAAATTAAGGGTAAATTGACCTAAGTTGAATTCCAACGAAGACATAGGTAACAACAACATTTTTTGTATATTATAAAATCTGTATCTACTAGTTTTTTTTTTTTTTAACCTTTAATACATGTTTTAATAACCTGTAACCTTTAATACATGTTTTACATTAACAGTTAATCGACAGTTTCTATGAAACATAAATTTATTGTAAAATTTTTTTTTTTTTTTTTTGTTCGTATGCTTTAAAACTTAAAATTCATAATCAATGGAAATGTATAGTTAGTTACACATTGTAAGTCCCCAAATTCACATGAATGAATTTTAAATTATTAAAAAAATTCACGGATAATTATTAGAGTCATTTCTTCATTTGTTTCAATTTTAACAATTTTTCAGACTACCTTACAAGAATATTTTTGAAGAGGGAAAACTCTGTAGCTCTATCGATTCTGTAACAAAGTATTTGTAAAAGCAGCAGTAAATTGTAATACAAATTACTTTAAATGAGCTAGTTGATAATAAAACAATTTACATTTTATCTAAGTAAATAAAAGAACTTAAGTAAAACTTAATATAACTTTTGTTAACTTTAGTGATTAACATAAATCAATGGAATAAAAAGTACGTCATCTGACAACTAATTAAGTTTACATATTCTTCTAAACTATTGACTATTTCATAATGCGAGTCAAATATTCCGATAGTACATTTTAGATTGAGAAATGTTTACTGTTTTTTATTTCATTTATTTGGTCTTAGAAGCCAATTAAGATCCCACCTGATTAAAAGAGGAACTAAAATTTTACTGTACAAAACTCTCATAAGACCAGTGTTAACATATGCATCTGAAACAGGGTCACTAACAACAAGAGAAGAGAAAATGTTGACAATCTTTGAAAGAAAAGTGCTACGAACTATTTTTGGTGGTATCAATGACAATGTAAATTGGCGAAGAAGACACAATTTTGAACTTTACAAACTTTTTAGAGATATTGACATTCTAAAATGTGTTAAACTGAACAGAATGAGATGGGCCGGTCATCTCATGAGAATGGAAAGGGATAGAGCTGCTTTGGGGTTTTCAATGCAACCCCTTTTGGACAACGACCCATGGGAAGACCGAAAAAGAGATGGGTCCACTGTTTAGACTGATTTTGATGTTATTAAGATAAAAAACTGGAGGTCCACGTTCCACAACGGAAGAAGAGAAGGCTAAGACCCACAACGCGCTGTCGAGCCAGTTATGATGATTTTTATTTAATTAATTAATGATTATCTTAATTTTATTTTATTTGAAAATAGGATAATTACTTTTATTATTATTTTTTTTTTTTTTTTTTTACACGGGAAAATTTTAAAGAGTGTTGCTTGAAGAAATACGAATGCTTTTGTACCTTAACTTGTCAGAATTCATTCTTCAATATTGAACTCTCATAAAGAAATGTTCGAATATTTCCTAAAGCAATAAAAAAAAACAGCTTGATTCTGATCTGATTTCGGAGTGAACTTGAGATAATGAAACAATAATAGGTTCGCCATTGAGATCTCGCAGGTGATTTTTGTTGAGATAAGAGGCTTTTTATTGCTGTCTCGTTTCCTCGGCCGAGTTTGAAAAATCGTCAGGCAAATGAGGCGATAACACCCCCCCCCCCCCCACCCCCACTCATTTAGATCAGTTTTCCTACGAAAACCGATTATTAGATCCTGATCCGACGATTACTCAGGTGTGACAACACCCGAGCAAAACAATATTCCTTTATAGAAAAAAAATGCAGCAATCAATAGCCATTTTTTGACCTTCATCCTTTTCTACGGTTTTTTTTTTTTTTTTTTTCTTCTACAACAATGCCATTTTGGAATCAAACACAAAGGGGCAGGTGCAACAACCTGTAATGTTGCCACTGAAGAGAAATTTTTAACTAAAAAGGGAGTTAGTAAATAAAAAAAAAGTTCTTTTCAAGCTGCGTGATGGCTATTTACTGATTTATTATATTCTTTCATGCTAAATTAATCCTTATGGTTCAAAAGATAGAGATTATAATAAAACGACAATCGAGATTTTTTTTTTTCTGTTGCAACAATAAAAGAACGCAACAGTGGCCAAATCTGGGCAGGATACGCTTTTCGTAATTGTAGTGTGTTTAAAATAGAATTATTTATTATTAATATTTTGTTATGTGCCTTTTTTTTATAAATAGTCTTGCTATTGCAAGTGATATTGAAACTAGTCATTTTCTGTGAAAATTTCAGGAGATTTAAATTTATAAATCGCTTTGTTCGAGTAGAAATATAAACATTAAATTTAAGTTTAAAAAATGATGAATTGGAATAGGAAGAAAAGAATGAGTTGAAATGAAATTCGATTACCATGGGTTCTGCCATAAAATTTTAAATTACCTTCATTTTCGCGTTCTATTTAAATCTTTCTATCATTGTGAAATAATTAAATTCATATAATTTAAAAATAATACTGTGAAAGAATTCTTGCTTTTCTTTTACAGGAAAAAAATTTATTTTGCAAGCGTTACGCCTTTGTATTCACAAAGAGCTGCAGTTTTTCAAGAATTTTTTTTGAAAATATTTATGAGCATGAGGGCGGAAGTTTAATCCGCTGGCGGCTTTATTATAGACACTGTTTCAAAAAATGAGGGGACTCGATGACGTTTGGGATGTTTATCATCTTGTCTCTTAACTCGGATTACCTGTTTGGAGTTTTCGGTGTTTTCTCCCATACGATACGCGAATGTGGGGTAGTTCCCCCTAAAAATGTCCTCTCTGAAGGTAGCCATTGAACAGAAGCTGCCTTTGGATGACTAGTGCTCTGCTACAGAATTCGAGCTCCGACGGTGTCATAGATGTTTGCAGTGGTTCGGTCCCCGACTAAATACTGTTGTTGAGCATAGGGCTGACAACCCTACCTTGTAAAAAGAAAACATCTGTTTCGGAATCTGGCATCAGACAGATGCCCTTGGCCCACCATGTGGCTGTTGCGCCATTAAAGAAGAATATATAGATTCCTGTCCTCTTTATAGCACCATCATTTGTGACAAATCACAGTAGTTGAAGAATCGCTTAGCAGAGCAATGAGTGTCGACAATCGAATGTAATCTGCTTAGAAATAAAAACTCTTCCAGTTCGCTTTTATTCAGGGAGAGTATTTTTTTCTCACCAAGTTCAGCTTATCAGCTACTACAACAGAACGCGAAAGATTAGCATGTTCGGGAGCAGTAAAAAAATGTAACGATGCTTCTTACGATAATGATTACAACGCAGAAGAAATGATCATTTACTACAAGGGAAACAAGACTGAAACGTGAGGAAAGGTTTCATTTGTTTGTAAGTACCTGTGTTTGAAGCATTCTTAATATGTTTTTTTTTCACCAAGCGTCCGTTTAATAGTCAAGCTAAAGTAAAAGAGGATTGTTATTTACACGTACTTATTAAAGTGAACATTGCAGCCTTGTGTGGAAAGCAGGTTCTTGCTTATAAAAAAAAAAATGAATCGGACAACTTTTACATCGCGTATTCTTATCCCTTTATCGGGGCATATTAACAGCATCGTGAAAGATAGGATTTGTTTTTTAAGTTTATTGTTTGTTCACGGCGTTATTTAAACAATACGTATAATATTTATTATGCGTTATGCGTATTATGCGTTATTTAAATAATACGCATTAAATATACGCAAACAAATATCAATGCACGTGTTATCTAGTGTAGCAGGGCTACACTAGATAAACGCAAATAACAGGGCAGTGGCCAGAAGCAACAGGAATTTTAGTATCTTAAGATTGCGTATTCCTTGATAAAGCTATCTTCAGAATATTATAACTGTATATTTTATGATTTTTCTGATTTTTTGGTCGCTCGTATTTTAACTTGTATTTGTATATTTTCTTCATTTTTTATCTGCTTATGCAGTATTTGTCTCTTAGCTATTGAAGCAAATACAATGCTGTGATGCAAAGCACTACGCAATGTAACAGTATAATAAACAATGTATGTTAGTAACAATAATAAATGCAAATAAACAACCCAATGCATATATACAATTCAAAACTGCATAGTATAACGTATGTATACAATCAACACTGCATAATATAACGTATGTATACGTTATACATATGTTACAATATATTTAATGAATTATTGTACAATGCAGCGTTTACAATTCCTTATTCGCCACTGCAGTGTATACAATTCATTATTGCACAATGCAGTTTTTACAAATTATTGTACAATGTAGTGTATACAATATTGTACAATGTAGTGTATACAATTCAATATTGTACAATGTAGTGTATACAATTCAATATTGCACAATGTAGTGTATACAATTCAATATTGTACAATGTAGTGTATACAATTCAGTATTGTACAATGTAGTGTATACAATTCAATATTGTATAGTGCATACAAATTAGTGTACAATGTATTGTATACAATTCATTATTGTATAACATAGTGTATGCAATAGCTTACACATTCAACTTGTTCTGTAGAAAAATGTTTCTTTAAAAAAACATTCCACTTGAAATGGAACTCTATGAAAAAAAATTCATTCTCGCGTCACGAGGTGCATTGTCTCCAAAAGGCACTTCACATTTATTTTGATGAGAAGCAAAACGCGACACTGTTAATCTACAACTGTAAGAAAAAAATCTTTTTCTCCTCTTTCCTAACCATCTAAACATGATTACGAGTGCAACGAGAACAAAACAGAAAGAGAGGAACCTAACCTGCCACTCCGACGTGTCACATTCGACATGGAACCAGTCATTAAAGGGTGGGTGGGGTAGGGCCCGGGGCGGAGGCGTCGCATGCAAAAAGAGCGCCTTGCATCAGCGCTCCTCTGATCGCTTTGGTTCGTCCACCCCGATTCGAATTTTCGTTTTATTTGTACTCCCACCCTCAAATCGCCCGGCACTTGGAGATCCTTCAGACACAGACGCTTCGTTTCTGCAACGTCACCTGGGGAAGCAATCGTGAAAGCATATACTACAGACATTTCAATGAAATCTTACAAACTTTTTAAATATATAATTTTTTATTATTACTAAACTTTTTAAATATTAATTTTAATCATATAATTCTTTCGGAATACTCTATCAGATAATCTACGCGAAGGCAACTCATCTAAAACCTGGTTTAACTTTATTCTAAACATCCCTGATCAGCCCAGGTTTAAAGCTGTCGCCCGTTTCAGACTCCTGACGGGCCATGATTGCTTGGCCAATCATCTTTTCGAATGAAAATATGTGCAAGCCCAAAATGCATGCCCTGCAGTCTTGGAGAGGACATGGATTCATCTCGCCTTCCTGTCTGCCCTGCACTTGCTTCCTCTACTGTGTAGGGTCGTTATTAGGAGTCTAGGGTCCTTATGGGCTAAACATGTCACTATGTGATTTCGTTCGTTTCTCGTTGTTGTTTTCATGTTCCATGTGTTCTTTTTTTTTTTTTTTTTTTATTACTTTTTGTAGCCTGCCATTGGGAATAAAAAAAATATTTTTTTTACCAAGTCATTCAGGGGATCAGTAAATTTGATAGTAGTAAAAAAAAATATTTATATCTTCATTTCAATCATTTTATATCCTCACTAGTTCTTTACTTTACTATCTTTATTACCCTCTGATGTATTTAATTTCTGTACAGATAGAGTAGCAATACTAAAACATGCATTTAATAAAATATATTCTCTTTAAATTTTGAATGGAAAATGTCAATTATGTATGAGCTGTAGCAGAAGGCCCATTTCTCAATTCCTACCATTAGTTCACACTCTCCCTATATATATCTTGCTCACATTTTCAATCGTTCATAAAATATTTTTTATTCATCCACTCACGTGCAAATGCATTTTTGAACTGGTAGTGGATGACACTGGATGTGTGAATGCAGTTTTTTCAACTATCAATTCAGTCATTAAATTTAATTCATTCATTTTAGATTTTTTTTAGTTTTAAGTTGCTTGTATCTAATAATAGATGGCACTAGATGTAAGAGGACAATTTCAGTTTTATTTGTAAAGGAATTTTTCTGCAATAGAGTGAAAAAAAAAGTAGGAATTAACATTAAATTTTTTTTTTTTTTATATTACATGTTACTTGTTGTGTTTTTTATATTAATAGTTATATTAACCTCAAAAGATTATGGTTATGCCGTTTGCCATCACTTGAAGACATGGCATGCTTCCGAAAAGTTTGCAGATGTCCACGTTTTCCTCATTTGAAAAAATGGTTTGCTGATTTCTAAGTTTTCTATTACTTTAGAACATGGCTTGCTTCCGAAAGGTTTGTTGATGTCCTCGTTTTTCATCACATGAAGACATGATTTGCCACAAAAAGTTTTTGACGTTGCTGCATTTCCCATGACTTCAAGTCATGGCTTGCTTCAGAAAAGATTTGCTGATGTCCTCATTTTAAAAAAGGATTTGCTGATTTCTACGATTTCCATTACTTTAGAACATGGCTTGCTTTCTAAAGTGTAAGATTCCACGTTTTGCATCAGTTGACGACGGGTTGTTTCCAAAATATTTGCTCATTTCTACGTCATCTAACACATGAAAACATTATTTGCCTCAAAAATATTCCTATTACTTGAAGATTTGGCTTGCTTTCGAAAGGTTTGCTGATTTCCATGTTTTCCATCATATGAAGACATGTCTTACCTCAAAAGGTTTTGAATCCCATTTTTATCATTACATGGAGACATGGAAGGCTTCCAAAAGGTTTGTTAGTGACCGCATTTTCCAACACTGAAGACATAGCTTGTCTCAAAAAAATTTGATTTACACGTTTTCTATCAGTTGAAGAAATTTTGATATCACTATAATTTTCTATCAGTTACTTTACTGATTTCAACGTTTTTCACATTTAAAGAATTGGTTTGATTTAAAACATTCGTTGATTTCTACGTTTTACATCACTTTAAGATATGGTTTGCTTCCAAAATGCTTTGGAAGAAGCGCTTTGCAGAATAGAAGAACCTAAGGCTGTAAAATTTAATGCGGTATAAGAAAAGCATGTTCCAAATATGGTTGATCAATCTTCTTCCAAATCTGTTTGATCTGGAAAAGCAATCTGGTTGATCAATCTTCCCACTATTGTAATTGTTTAATTAAAATGCGTTAAAATACTGTTTGTGGATCTTTTTTGCTCCTATCTCGGACATTTGCCAATCAAATCTTTGGTTTTAATAAAAATGGCACTTATAGGATGCTTCGAGAAATCTGAGGACAGAAAAGTGCGAGAGGATGCATTGGACATTTACTGAAACGACTAAAACGCGTTATAATGGCGACTGCATTTTTAAACACCTGGTGGTCGCTTCTAGAAGTAACTATTTTCTTCATGGCTACATAACATTCTATGATCAATTCGGATCTTTTTTACTTTTCATCTTCTGCATCTTTATTAGTTACGATACTTTTCATTTTTTTCAGAGATTTCCGATACCCCTGCACATCGACCTCGAAGATGAAAAAGGCTCGATTTCTGGTCAAGGATAATAAATTTTCGTGTTTGCATTTAATGAGTAAAACGCGGAAGTGTGTGAACGTTGCTGGGTGTCAATGAACTCCAATTTTTGTTTTCATCCATCACACATCATGTTCCCCACTTAATTGGCAAGAACATGATCAAAAATTAAATGAGAAACGTGTATGCATATTTTTTCGTTAAATATAACAGAAAAAAAAAAATACAAAATGCAAAGTGTGGGAAAAAAAGAAATACGTAGAATATTTTCCAATTTATTCGACATTTCATAAATATTCAAGAAATTCTTTTTGTGAATTTCAGAAATTTAATTTAGTTTTCGATCAAATACTGAAAAAAAAAAAACTGTAAAAGGTTTAGTTAAAGGGATATTTTTAAGCAAACCTGCTTTTAAACAAATGTTTTCGAAAGTAGTCCGCAACAAGTAATAAAAAAAAAAAAAAACAAGTAATATATAAAAAAAAAAATTTATGTCAATTCCTACTTTTTTTTTCAAGCTATTGCAGAAAGTCGCTTATAAATAATTTTCATTCATTTTTGAAGTTTATCTGGCGCCCTCTATGGGTAGATATATGCAACTTAAATCTAAAAAACCTAAAATTAATGAATTAAATTTAATGAGTGAATTACTATTTGAAAAAACCGGATGGACATCCAGTGTCACCCGTAACAAGTTCAAAAATATGTATTTGACCCTGTGGATGAATAAAAAGTGTTTCATGAACGATTGAAAATGGGAACAAGATATAGATAGGGAGAGTGTGAGCTAATAGAAGGAATTGAAAAATAAAAAGAAGCAATTTCATTTAGATTCCACGTACATTGAATGTGTGACTTTGAAAGAGTGTGTGTCCATGTGTGTAATAACATGTTTTTGCTCATTAAAAAAAAACAATAAATTTCTTCCATTATTTAGTCTAATTTTTACTTTGCGTCACATTTTAAAATGGCGTCATTTTCCCCTTTTCGTAAATTTTCTATTTGTTTACTTATTTATCTGAATTTCTCAATTAATTCTCAATTCTTTTTCAAAGCACGAAAACAATATGCAAAAATTCAAATAAGTGAGTGGATATTTGTAGAATTCATTCAAATTCAACTGGATCTAACTAAATTTTAATTCTAATAATTTAAATACATTAACTACCAATAAGGATAGTATAAATAAATCTTCATTGCGTATTAGTCATTTCTTTATTATTTTCAAGCTCGTATAAAGTGAAGTGTTGTTGTTACCTATGGCTTTATTGGAATTCAATTCCTAGAAATTTGGTCACTTACCGTAGTAACAAAAAGAACATATAAACAAACAAAAATTACAATTACATTCTTAACAAAAAAAAGCGCAAAATGCTTTAAAAACAGCTAAAAACGTGTCAAATGTTCCAAGGACAGCAGTTCACCAAGTGGTGCCGCACCGAAAGCTTCCGTATCCGTGGAGGACACTGAAGAAAATGTGAGCTGGAATGCTTTTCCGGGAGCTCGTGGAGATAGGGATAAAGGTCTCCAGAATTCATTCATTAGGTGGTTCGTCCAGAATGTTTGTGTTCGTTAAGAATGGCTCATGGTTCGTTCAGAATGTTTGTGTTCGTTAAGAATGGCTCATGGTTCGTTCAGAATGTTTGTGTTCGTTAAGAATGGTTCATGGTTCGTTCAGAATGTTTGCTCGTGCTTAGTTTAGAATATCTGTGTATGGTGCGTTTGAATATTTGTTCAGAGTTCATTCAGAATGATTGTGCATTGTTTGTTTTAGAATGCTTGCGTCCTTTCAGAATATTTGTTCAGGATTCGTTCAAAATATTTTTCCCTGGTTCCTTCAGAATGTTTGTATTCATTGAAAATGACTGTGTATGGTTCGTTCAGAATGTTTGTACATGATTCGTTCAGAAGGTTTAGGTTTTTAGTGTCTTTAATTTGGGTTCAGAATGTTTGTGTTCTTTAAGAATGTTTGTACATGGTTCGTTCAGAATGTTTGTTCATGTTGGTAATCTATTACATCTCTGCTATTATAGTGGCGAATGACTTAGATCGAAGTGCACTACATTTAAAGATAGCATTATTGATATTAATAATATTTTATTCCCGTTCGAGATACATAAAGTTAGGAAACAATTGTTATGTTAAGAATAATTTTCGAACGGAGATTTATTTTTATAATTCTTAAGAAACTTAAAGTATGGGAGATAAGAATATACTCTCATAAAAGGCACAATAAGAATTCGATAATCTAAAAATAAAAACTATTTCATTTCTACCTTAAGGTACCTATCATTTCTCATTCTAATGTCTTCCATGCATAGCAATAAAGAGAGTGTCTTTTCAAAACAAGTATTCTTTTTATGCTCTCCCCTCGTTTACTTACTTTCAGTGTTCAGTATTGTGCAAAGTTAGGTTTCAGGTGGTTTTATTTATCTATCTTTAAACGAAAAATAATTGAATTTCTGGTTCATTGATTCAAAACGTTTGGATAAAAAGAAAAAAAAAACTCTTCAAGTTAGTTAACTGTTCAAGATAGCTTGTTTTTGGTCATGCTCTTCCAAATCTAATAAATTAAATGTTTTAGATTTAAATATAAATTGCTTGAAAAAATTTTTACCTACAGTCTCTTCTTGAACAAGAAAAGCAGCTTTAAAATGTATATCACAAAAGTAGAGAACACCACGGATAGTATTATTTAGCAAGGATGTTTAATTAAAATAATAATCAGTTAAAATAATAATAATGTTTCTATTATTATTATTATTTTAACTGAGATCTAAACTGTATTGCTCAGTTTATATAGATTTATTTATACATTAAAAGCACGCGAAAGGAGTTAATTTCCTTATTTTATAGTTCGAGATCTATCATTTGAGATTTTATTCGTAAATGCCTGCATGCAACGTATATTTTCATTTATATTTTTGAAATTAATTTTTCTTCTTTTAACAATAGTTGATTCTTATAATATAAAAATAAATCTTGCAGTAATTAAATAAGGCAGATTTACAAAGTAATTGTTTATTATTCCCTTTATTTATTGAGAAAATATTGTTTTATTTAGAAAACATTGTTTGTTATTGTTTATTATTCAACATTTGTTATTATTAATATGTACGTCGGGAGCGAATTATGCAAGCAATGCCCAGCGAATTTATGCCTAGAACAGTCTGCTGTGAATATTTTCGTTTGAGTGTCACAAGGCCGTGAAACCTCCACTTTACAATCTTAGGCGCCACGGTCTCGCCGCTCCGCAAAGCAGTGTAAGCCCTCAACGGAATTCAAATATAACTTTTCTGTCATTTATTACCATTGGTCCAGGACTAGGTGTGTGATTTCAGTTAAAATATAAACCAGTGAAAAAATCTAGGAATTTATGGCAAAACAAAATTCAAAAAAAAAGTTCAAAAGCAACTAAGGAATCAAAGTAGAAATATGTGAGGAAAAAGAAAGAAATTCTAGAATAATTTGGAACACTTTAATGTAACAAACATAATCGATTATTCGAGAATCATTATAGACGTTTAACGTATTTGGAAACGAAATAAGTGCTGATTTTAACGCTTAACGTCAATTTGTAACGTTTTTTAACCGTCAATAAAAAGCTCGGCTCGTGGTCCAGTGGCCCCGTATACAGCATGGGAATGTGAATCCAGCAGGGTGAGACACCATTTCAGCTGGAACGTTCTGTTCCTTGGCCAACGCGATCACCAGATCTGGCGCAATTGGATTTTTCTCCTGGGACCACATTGATCTATGAAAGTCTTCCCGAGTCTGATGAGGTCCTAGTGACCAGACCTAGTCGTTGCTACTTGAAATTTGTGTGGCATTCCTGTCTATTGCTGATATAGACCAATCCAAAGGCAACCGCTGTGAATCTTGTACGACTGTTTCTGTTCGATCTATCAGAACTTATTGAAAGCTCATCTCATGGCCCAGTGACAACCTGAGCATCTAGAGGGTCGAGGCTTACATTCACTGACGTCATTGTTATAGTCACTGCTTTCAGGAACTCCCTGAATACTGTGACAATGAGAGTGAAAAGCACTTTGCATCGATAGTCAAGCTAAATAAATGTAATTAATGGATGTTGCATTGATATATTGATCAGAATTGTTTTTCGAAATCATAATGCTGTGGTTGAAAACAAACCCTGTTTATAATATGAAGATAGATGGCATTTTGATGTTCAAAATAAGTGAATTTTTATTCACACAATAGATAGTTTTCTCAGGAGCCTGATGACAGAGTGACTAGAGCTCGGGCGCTCGGTGCCACAAGTTTCGAGTCAAAGCAGCGACACATGCTTGCAGTGGTTCGGAATCCACTTTAAACCGTGGGTCCCGGTTTAATAGGACTATTGGACGTAGGGCTGACAACCTTACCCCTTAAAAAGAAAACATCCGCGAATCTGCTAGTGGATAGACAGCCTTGGCCCATCATAGGGCGGTTGCGCTATTGAAGAAGGAACATGTATATTTAAATTTCTTTTTGCCTCTTATAATTTAATCTCCATGTGAGCACCATTCATTTGCAAGAAGCACATCAAGATGATTTGGGGATTGATAGTGCAGGGCATATATCTCTAACAAGCATCTCCTGTCTTGAAATTTGCCAGCATGCAGACGGCCTTGGAAGAAAAAGTGGAGGGGGCAGGCAGCTTCTGTTGGGATGGTGCACTCGTAGGTAGAAGTCTGACTTGGCTCCGAGTCGTTGAAGAAGGAAGGCAATGCCTTCTGGGGGACATTTTCAGGGGGAAAGAAAGCCTGGAAAACCCTCACCAGATTGTAAGACTGACGAGGCAAGATGCTGAACATCCCAAACGCCATCCAGTCATCTTGAATTTTGAAACAGTGTCTACAACAAAGGCCCCAGCGGATTGAAGGTTTGGTTTGGTTTGGTTTGTCGCTCTACGGTCATCTTGTGCACACGAGAGCTAAACATACCGGTACCTACAGTTTAAAGGATTCCGAACCACTACAAATCTCCTTGGCACCGCCGGGACTCGAACCCGAAACCCGTGAGTGGATTGAATCTCAGTCCTCATGCTCATCAGCTGCACACGTTGCCACTAAGCCACGAGTTGGGCTAAATTTTTCTTAAATGCATTTTACAAAACACTTTTTATACACAAAAATGATAACAAAAAAAATTCTGGCGTCACCTACTCTGGTAACACATAACAAAACAAAAAAAATTCTGTTGACAAATTACAAAAAAAAAAAAAAAAAAAAATTGTTTTGTGCTTCATATTTATTTGAGCAAATAAAAACGACCTTTCTTGCACAAAATCACATTTTGTAGTCGTCTTTACAGAATGCAAGCGACCACAAAAAGCAGGTTACAGGTATTTATTTATTTATAAAATAAGTTTATTTTTCAGGTTGTCGTTCCTTTTCTTAAAAATAAAATAATTAAATTAACTGACATTAATTAGGTTAACTGGTAAAAGAACCTACGGGGTTAACATTGAAAAATTAACCTCGTATGTTGTTTGTCAGTTAACCTAAAAGGATGTTCTATGCTGAAAAAAAAATGCTTAGACTTTTTTTTTTTTAATGTTTTTTTTTTTTCCTCAAAAGGTACTTTATTTGTCAGTTCTTGGATCTCCGATTCTCTACTTCTAAATTGCTCACTAAATTATAAACTTGTTAATTTAATATCTCACGCCCAGAAAATCAGTGCTAGGTTTGCTTCATCTTATATATGTGAACAAGTGTTTTCAACTATGAAACTTAGAAATAATTATTTCACAAGTAGACTGACAGATGAGCATTTAGCCTCATTCCTTAGAATCAGCACATCTCACTTCGAACCTCAATATACGGAACTTTTAAATTGCAATTTCATTCATCTCAATAACATATTTAAATTATAATACCTGTTTATTGTTTTTAAAATTTTAGAAAAATTTATCTTGGCCCGCCAAACTTTTTTTCTCGATTTTTGGCTCGTGACCGAAAAAATTTACCCAACCCTGGTATATGGACATTATAGTTTAGTAAATTTTCTACACTCATTCGGAACTGAAGATATTTCACTTACAGAAGAGGAACCATAGTTTATAGACATTGCAACAACTTCGGGGGAGAAAAATGGCACTTTAGACGTGCAGCTATATGCAAGCTGAAGCACAGCTCTGGCGTGACGGAATGCGTCTCTTAGTTAAAAGAAATTAACTATTTAAACTGGCAAGTTAAATAGCATGGAGTCAGATCACCGAACTCTTCGCTCAACTCCAGAAACAGAAACGAAAAAGCGTTTCGTTTCAGTGATTTGAAAAAAAAAAATGGCAAAAAAGTCTCTGATAAGTATAATCTTGACTCATATTTGCAAAACATCAATTAATAACCAGTAGTGTGTTTTTGTGACTGAGAACATGTTTTCAAGAAGATAGTATAAACGTTTAATTTAGATGAAAAAATATATTAATTGTAATTTTCAAAATATTATTAAATTGTTCTATTTATAGAAGGGTAACAAAATTTAAAAAGTTTTTTTTTTTTTTTTTTTTTTTTTTTTTTTTTTTTGAGATTCAAATTCATTATTCTCTTTAAAAATTTTTATAGGATATTTATTTTAATGTTTCTTAGCTTTTCCATAAAGTAATTCCTTTTTTGCATAATGTTCGTAGATAAGATTTCAATTTTGAATTTGTTGTTTTGAATGTTGAAATGAAAAGAACTTGAATTTTAGACTTTGGCAATGACATTAAATATTTTCAGTATACTGTTTTTTTTTTTTTATCACGAATTCATTCCTCTTGCATGCTTTGTGAACATGTTACTAGTTATAATCCAATTCCTCTTTTTAAATTTTATGTACATATAATAATCAAGATATTTAACTTTATTTATTAAACATGAGTGACAAAGTTTGTGAACTGTTTCATTGAGTTTGAGAAGGTGCATTTGAAATAGATGCGAAATATAAAACAAGTGCTGTCAAGTGATCTAATACATTGGCTTCTGACAATATAACAGCAAAGGAAAGTATCGACTTGTGAGTTATGTATAGGCACATAGTCCTTAAATAACTATTACACACTATACGCCACTGATTATTATAATAAATAAATTTTCCTTTAAAATTGATTTTTTATTGCAAATTGCAAATAAATAATACTCTAATAATAAACCTTAACAGGGCAGGTGGCCTCGCCTCGAACACTTGCCCAATATGTACAGCTGGAAGAATTAATCCAGAACATCTTTTGAAATGTCCAGGGCTGAACAGGGAGGCTCAGCGTCAAGGAGATGTCTTGCATTTGTATTATGAGGCCAGGGGCTTCATGGACTAAAATAAAGTGTCTACCCCCTTTTATTTACTCTCTGCCCCTTTGACTTTTTATGGTGTGTGAAACCGACTTATTGTCGATTGCGGTCTTGCTGTATGTTTGCTTTGTTCCTTCTTTACGTGGGATCCTTATTGTAATGGATTGATTTCCAATAGTCATATGTTACAACTGCAACAAATAATAAAATCCAATTTTAATAAATAAATTATCTTTGCTTGTGGACTTCTGTAGGATATTCCAATTTCAGTATGACATCCTTTAAGGAACGCCGTTACCAATAGAAATGCGAAAGAAGGTATCTCAAGATGGCAATTCTGTCAACTTGAAAATTTGTATTTGATTATTGGAAGCAGCTGTATCGCTCAACTGGGTAAGACAACTATTGAAATTGAACAACTATTTTATTAGTTACAACTATTGAACTTGAAGACAATAACTTTGACTACAACTATTGAAATTGACAACTACAACTATTAAAACTATTTTCAACAATTGAAATTGAAGCAGCAGAGAAATAGATTGTAAATACGAACATAAGCATCTGAACAACGATTCAAAATGTTCTAATTGATCTAATTAAATAATAATCAAATTAAATTAATTACTAAATAACAATTTATGTCTAATTAATTCAAAACCAACAGTAAATAACTTACTTATATACATATAAACACAAAAATTATGTTCTTATACAATAAAGAAAGAAATTTAGAACAAAAAAACCTTAAAGTTGTTCTGGTACTAGTGCCAAGTTACATTCCAGGGTTTTTTTTTCTGTTTGCATAAACGCTATTTGAACTCAACAACTTTTGGCCAATGCGATATAATACAACACTATATTCCTACTTGCAAGATTATCAAATTTCATCATCATTTTCAATTTAGAATCAAATTTCATATATAGACTATGGAAGACTTGAGGAGATGATTTCCGCAAAAAACACCAAAAGTCGTCAAAACATCAGAAGTCGGCGCTGCTGACACATAAGCACTTTCAAGATTGCACAATCTAAGTAGATTTTTCCTATTTCCTTTG
Organism: Caerostris extrusa; assembly: GCA_021605095.1. NCBI lineage: Eukaryota > Metazoa > Arthropoda > Arachnida > Araneae > Araneidae > Caerostris > Caerostris extrusa. The sequence continues at coordinate 77,243 of BPLR01008612.1, read as the reverse complement.
GCTTGACCACCCCTGCTCTAGAGAATCAAAGAGTCCACTATAAATACCATTTGTTTTAATGGTGTCCAAACAGTTTTAAAAAAAAAAAATCCCGGACTTAAAACAAAACACCCGTCGTTTTTAAGTCTGAAAATTTTATTTGTCATTCCTAATTATGACGGGATCAGTTAGATCAGGAATTGGATTTGATCTATTTTAGAGGAAATGCGGGATTTCCCTTAATAATAATCAGAATTACATAAATATTGTACCAAGAGATCCTAAACAGACTGACATATAATTTCATAACAGGCTTTACTGTGCATGTGTTTTCCTGGTTCCTCACGTGTGACATAGATCTAAACCACTTTAAGTCCTTTTAAAGGCTCTTCTGACCCTTTTCTTTCTTGTGAGCTTTAGATAAAGTTTCTGATCGACTCGAGTTCTAAAACTATTTGAATTTTAGTATCCGCTGGAAACTCATCATTATCATTACACTGAGATGCCGAAAAATGTAATATAAAACGAGCTCTTACATATTAACTCGCATACATTTAGCGATTGCTCAGTGGTTACGATGTGGGTGCATTTGCCGCTATATACAATGGAGTCGGGCAACTTCCGCTGCATTCACCCTTGATGCTATGATCACGACACGATCTTCTGCTGCAACTCGATAGTAGTTGCATTACAGCTATTCTGCGACAACTCGATAGAGAATGCATTACAGCTTGCTGCGACTCCGTCGGATCAGTTGTGCAAGTCCACTTTGAGGTTGTACAGTGATGTGGTGTAGTGTAGTCCAGTTTAGGACTCCGCAGCAAAAAAAAAAAGGAAACGGAAAGTTGGAAATTATCCAAAGACTTAAAAAAAAATTCTTCGGATGATCACAAGCTCACCTTGGTACTTCAGGAATCAGGACATTAGACAATCGCTTCACTTCCTGAACATTCGCCAATTTATACTTGAAATTTCTACAATAATCTTCCTCGCACTTGCAATTCGGTTTTAAATTCTCTTCCTAGACATGAGATTTCTTTGTTTAAAATCAGAAAAAGACCTTAACACGTAATCCGTTGTTTTTTCTCCCTTATTCCTTCATCTGAAGTGTCATGACTGCAAGACCCACCGGATGGTGGGCCTCCTTCTAACGTTACAGGTTCTTCTCATTTCATGTTTATACATTTCATTTTTAGAGTCTTCAAAATTTTCTCCCTCTCTCTCTCTCTTAATTTATACTATTACCGTTCTCTTTTTTTTTTTTTATTATTTATTTATTATATATTTCTAGATATAAAATGCGTGGCATAATATTTCAACGGGTACTGACTTGACAACATTTCTCCAACAGCAAAGTGTGGATGCTCCGCAGCCAAAATACTTTGTTTAAATCACCCAAAACTTCTTCATCGGATCAGTAGCGACTGTATTACAATCTCTAATCATGCATTAGAGTCTGCATCCTATAATTGGCGAATGCACTGTTATCATAACCACTGATCAGCCACTAAATATATACAAAATAATACGTAAGAGCCTTCTTTATATTGCATTTTCTGGTACCTCAACGTAATGGTAATGATGAGTTTCCCATGGATACTAAAATCTCCCATCGTGATATTTTACATCCGGTGAAAATACACCTGAAGACTCTGGTCAGCGGCTGTACATTATGCACCCGAGGGACTGAAATTGAATAAAGATAAACAAGTCGTTTTCTTCTGTAATCGAGTCAGTTGCATTGAATGAGACTGGAAATTTACAAACTTGAGCTGTTTGCTGATTAAGCGTTTGTAGATGCGGTTGGGGGTCCCTCAGAGTTGAAAAGTCATGACATCCTGCTGTCACAGCACGTAATGCCGGCAATCCTTCTCTTAACAGTTACATAAAAAAAGAATGGGAAAGTCATCAACCTTTGATTGTGAAGCGACTTCCAGCTGATTCTTCTTGTTTTTATTTTTTCCCCCTCGCAACAAAACTTTTCTCTTTAACATTTTCTTACTCACCCTGTCGCTGCCAGACAGTTTGTTAAAGAGAATATGTTAATGTCTCCAGACAAAAGAAGAAAACGAAATAGTAGCAATAAAAAAAAAAACGAGAAAACGAAGGAACATAACAATCTCTCTTTTTCTTCTTCTCGAGTGCTGTACAAGCGAGGCTCAGGCCCCAGTTAGCGGAGGTCTTTCCGCGAAACGGTTACACGGTGTAGAACACGTTCCCGGGCAGTGAGGGTCGTGCGCAATTCGGTCGTCCGAAAGTGTCTCCGGGAGGTTTATGACGGAATTAAGACAGACACGGAGAAAGAGAATGGTAAAGATAATAAACGGAACAGGGGGAGAGGGGATACTGAGGAATTCCTGAGGCGAGACAGCAGGAGGTCCCTGTTCTCAGATCTTTTCTCGAGAAAACGCCATCAGTGCAATGGCCTCTGGGCCGAATGGAATTTCCAATGAACTTTTTTTTTATTACATGGTCCGATTAAATGTGTTAGACCCCATTCGAGGAGGATTTTCAAATTGACAAAAATGACATTGCTCATATGTTACACCACCTTAAAGGAGGATTGACAATCAGAAATAAAATTGTGAGAATCAATATCTGGAGGGAGCCTGAATGGCCGAGTGGCTATCGCTCGGTATAACAGGTTTCGGGTTCGGGTACCATGGATGTTTGTAGTGGTTCAGAATCCACTTTAAAATAGGTCCCGGTCTAATAGGATTGAAGAGCGTTGCGGGGGCAGTGTTACTCCGCGTCCGTGGCTTATCTCCAAGTTACACGCGCCCCTGGGTAACGCAAAATGAGTAACGTCTGTGCAGCGCTTACCTTAAGGCATCCAAGACCAAGCTGTCTAAGTGTTTGCTAATTGCATTAGAAAGAAAGAACAATGTCTGGATGTAACGAAAAAAAAAAATTACGTTGCTCATTTGTTACACCTCCTTAGAGGTGGATTTTCAATCAGAAATAAAATAGCTAGATTCATTAACTTGAGGTAATGACAAAAATTGCATTGCTCATATGTTACACCATCTTAGGGGGAGGATTTCCAATCAGAAATAAAATTGTGAGATTCATTATCTTGAGGTAATGACAAAAATTGCATTGCTCATATGTTACACCATCTTAGGGAGGATTTCCAATCAGAAATAAAATTGTGAGATTCATTATCATGAGGTAATGACAAAAATTGCATTGCTCATATGTTACACCATCTTAGGGGAGGATTTCCAATCAGAAATAAAATTGTGAGATTCATTATCTTGAGGTAATGACAAAAATTGCATTGCTCATACGTTACGCCATCTTAGGGAGGATTTCCAATCAGAAATAAAATTGTGAGATTCATTATCTTGAGGTAATGACAAAAATTGCATTGCTCATACGTTACGCCATCTTAGGGGAGGATTTCCAATCAGAAATAAAATTGTGAGATTCATTATCTTGAGGTAATGACAAAAATTGCATTGCTCATACGTTACGCCATCTTAGGGGAGGATTTCCAATCAGAAATAAAATTGTGAGATTCATTATCTTGAGGTAAGGACAAAAATTGCATTGCTCATACGTTACACCATCTTAGGGGAGGATTTCAAATCAGAAATAAAATTGTGAGATTCATTATCTTGAGGTAATTACAAAAATTGCATTGCTCATACGTTACGCCATCTTAGGGGAGGATTTCCAATCAGAAATAAAATTGTGAGATTCATTATCTTGAGGTAATGACAAAAATTGCATTGCTCATACGTTACACCATCTTAGGGGAGGATTTCCAATCAGAAATAAAATTGTGAGATTCATTATCTTGAGGTAATGACAAAAATTGCATTGCTCATACGTTACGCCATCTTAGGGGAGGATTTCCAATCAGAAATAAAATTGTGAGATTCATTATCTTGAGGTAAGGACAAAAATTGCATTGCTCATACGTTACACCATCTTAGGGGAGGATTTCAAATCAGAAATTAAATTGTGAGATTCATTATCTTGAGGTAATTACAAAAATTGCATTGCTCATACGTTACGCCATCTTAGGGGAGGATTTCCAATCAGAAATAAAATTGTGAGATTCATTATCTTGAGGTAATGACAAAATTGCATTGCTCATACGTTACGCCATCTTAGGGGAGGATTTCCAATCAGAAATAAAATTGTGAGATTCATTATCTTGAGGTAATGACAAAAATATCGTTGCTCATATGTTACACCATCTTAGGGAGGATTTCCAATCAGAAATAAAATTGTGAGATTCATTATCTTGAGGTAATGACAAAAATTGCATTGCTCATACGTTACGCCATCTTAGGGAGGATTTCCAATCAGAAATAAAGTTGTGAGACTCATTATCTTGAGGCAATGACAAAAATTGTATTGCTCATACGTTACGCCATCTTAGGGGAGGATTTCCAATCAGAAATAAAATTGTGAGATTCATTATCTTGAGGTAATGACAAAAATATCGTTGCTCATATGTTACACCATCTTAGGGAGGATTTCCAATCAGAAATAAAATTGTGAGATTCATTATCTTGAGGTAATGACAAAAATTGCATTGCTCATATGTTACACCATCTTAGGGAGGATTTCCAATCAGAAATAAAATTGTGAGATTCATTATCTTGAGGTAATGACAAAAATTGCATTGCTCATACGTTACGCCATCTTAGGGGAGGATTTCCAATCAGAAATAAAGTTGTGAGACTCATTATCTTGAGGTAATGACAAAAATTGCATTGCTCATATGTTACACCATCTTAGGGGAGGATTTCCAATCAGAAATAAAACTGTGAGATATTATCTTGAGGTAATGACAAAAATTGCATTGCTCATACGTTACGCCAACTTAGGGAGGATTTCCAATCAGAAATAAAATTGTGAGATTCATTATCTTGAGGTAATGACAAAAATTGCATAACTCATACGTTACGCCATCTTAGGGGAGGATTTCCAATCAGAAATAAAGCTGTGAGAATGGAGTCCCGATAATGCCATGGATGTTTGCAGTGGTTTGAATCCACTTAAGACAGTAGGTCTCGGTCTAATAGGATTGTAGAGAGTTGGGCGTAGGACTGAAAACCCTATCTCGTGAAAAGAAAACATCTGCAGTTTCGAAATCTGCTGGTAGATGGTCTTGGTCCCCCAATAGTACTATAATGGCAGGTAATTAATTAATTAGTTAAAAAGAAAATTAAACTAATTTGAGTTTTATTTCGTAAATTGTAAGATTTTTGTTGGTTCATTAATAGGAAGAAAAAATGCTGAATGAACTTTTCAATTGTGTTTAGTGGCATTTTACTTTGAAATGCAAATAACTCGGGCCTTTTTCTCTCAATCTGTTTTTGTATCCGACTTTTGCTATAAGATGAAACAAAATTGTGAGATTAAAGTAATCAAATTAAGCATTATTTATATAATTGTCAGTTGAGTTACAAACAATTTGTTGATTTTTAAACTGAAGTAAATGCCAAAACTAAAAGGTTTTATTTATTAAGAAAAACTAATAGTAAGATATTAAGCATCCCGACATTTCTTCTTAAAAAAAATCAAAAGATTAAAAAAAAAAGAACAGTTCCATGAACAAAACTAATGGCATGTATTTAGTTGGAAATTATTATTTTGACTTTTTTTATTTGGCTTGACTGATTGCTGGTGCTTCTATAAAATGATTGAAAGTGTTTAAAAGTAATTTTTAAAATAATTTCAAATTTTTAAAGACCTGAGAGACCCATCATTAAATTCGACGGCAAAACAAATCTAAAAATATACAGTAATTTTAGTTTCAAATATTCTAAACTGTCTCACAGATAATACTTAATCGGAACATTTTTGTTTGACGAATTCAAAAATACATTAAAATAATGCCAACAGAAAAATTTTGAAATAAATCTAATAAAGAAAAATTATGAGATATTAAAAATTTGGCTCATTTTGTTTCAAATATTTAAATCAAATATCTCAAAATATGAAAAGATATATTTCTTTTAGAAAATAGGATGGATTGAATGGTGTTGGGTTGGACACCCGGCGACGAATTTGGAGGATGCGCAGTGAGTTGGACATAAAAATTTTTATTAGTTTAATTGGAAATGCGAAACCATTTACAATTCAATTCAATCCCATTTCCCTGACGAAATATCACAAAAAGTTCCAAACAGAACAGCGCAATTTTTTGTTGCTCTAATGCAGCTGGCAAACACTTAGAATGCCTTAAAAGCAAGCGCTGCACCGACGTTACTCACTTAACACTACCCAGAGGTGCGTACAGCTTAAAGATAAGCTACGGACGCGGAGTAACAATACTAGCTCTACGGTCATGTTAGACCAGGGCCTACGGTTTAAAATGGCAAACATCCATGACAAACATTACACACATCCATGGCACCACCGGGACTCGAACCCGAAACCTGGGTTACCGAGCGCTAGAGCGCTAACCAATCGGCCATTCAGGCCCCAGTACAGCACAATAATAAGTAGAGAAAAAAATTAGAGAATTAAAAAAAAAAAAAAAAAAATGATAAAAATCTCAATATCCGATGTGTTATTTTATGTTCTGATGCATTGTGTAGACATAGACTGTGCACTGAGTTAGACATAACGAATTTCTTCAGAAGAAGTCCTAAACCATTTATAAAATAAGTTAAATAAAATTTATTTCCTGAAAAAATACGCTTGAACAATACGATAACAGATGAATGAAATTACTTTCCATTGAAAAGAGAAATATTGTTTAGAATTAAAGGATTGCATCGAAAAGTCCTGGGCATACAGATTTTCGACCAAATTAAAAAAATATTTTTATAGAAAGTTTAAAATAAAAAAAACAACGCAGACAAAATTAGATTGTTAACGTAAGCACGCAGGTTCATTTTTATGCAGTTAGCGAATTACATAAACTTAATTCGGAAAATGAAAATATTTACATTTATTGGATTCTCTTCAATGTACAAACGCAACCGACCGAATCATGAATGGGGATTATCTGTTTTCTTCTTTTAAATATTTCTCATTCTTTGATCTCATCCATCAGGAATTTAACAACGCAGCATTTAAAGCTACGGAGTGGTTTCGTTTCTTATTAACTCGAACTTGACTTTTGAGGAGCTAACAATGGAGGAGTAACGCTTGAGAGACGAGAATTCATAAGGAAAAGAAAAAGCAAAAATGATAATGCATTGAAATCTATAATCTCGCTTATCTTTCAAAACAATGTTTGTTTTGACGTATAAGCGTTATTATAGTAATGTATGTTATCAACTTCTTATGGTTATTGTTTTCTGAAAACACTTTAGACTACAAATATCAAACCCTTAAAATTCTACATTAAAATTATACATTATATATATACATTTTTTATATGTTGTTCAAAATACATTTTATATATTATGTAAAATGTAACATTAAATACATATATACATTACATACATATACATTTTTTTATATATTTATTATACATTTATTAAATGTTATACATATACATACATATATTATACATATATACATTTATATATACATATACATACACATATTATACATATATACATTTATATATACATTTTTACTATACATTTACCAATTTTTTATAAATTTTACATATTACTTACATTTTTTATATACATTACATACATTTATATACATTATACATTTTTTATATGTTGTTCAAAGAATCAGAATATTGAAAATTCCTTTGCATTTCAATGAATTTTTAATGCATCTTAACAGAATGCCGAGCAAAAAATTGTATTTTATTTCAAATTTCAAACTGTACTATAATATTCAACCAAAGAAGATCTTTAGCGATCAAATCATCGATGAGATACTTAAAATAGGTTGAAACTTTTAAATTGAATTTTATTTAAAAAAAAAAATTTTTGTGTAAGCAAAATTCTAAAGAATTGTGATTAAAAGTAATTACTCTTAATTTTTTTTTTTCTCCTTTCTAATACAGCTGGCAAGAACTTAGACAGCTTGGTCTGGGATGCCTTAACGCAAGCACTGCACAGACGTTACTCACTTCGCATTACCCAGGGGCGCGTGTCACTTGAAGATAAGCCACGGACGCTGAGTAACAATGCCCCCATCGCTTTACGATCCTTTCAGACCGGGACCCACGGTTTAAAGTGGATTCCGAACCACTACACACATCCATGGGCCCGCCGGAACTCGAACCCGAAAGCGGTGCTACCGAGCGCCAGCCACTCGGCCATTCAGGCCCTATTACTCTTAATGTGTACTAAAATAAAATTTTATAATGATTGAAAGTAATTATAAATTTTTAGACTTATACTGTTGTTGCATTACGTTGCAGTAGGGAGGATGAATTTGCAAATTTGAAATCCATGAGATAAGTTGTTAATATATCTTTCTGCCTGATGGATTGAAAGTTATTGCATATTCATTGCTTATTTTTCACTATATAATGGGCTAATGTAGGATTTATTTTTATTTATTTGCTTGTTTTTATATTGCTCACTCTATAATGGGCTTAGGTACGCTTTATTTTTTTATTTATTGTTTCTTTTTTTATGTTCACTGTTTAATGTCCTTATGTATACTTCATTTGTTTTATTCATTGCTTGTTTTACGTTCTCATTAATTAATGTACTTATGTACGATTTATTTTTATTCAATTAAATTATTATTAATTAATTGAATTTATTATAATTATTTTATTTAATGTGTTTATGTATGTTTTATGGTGCTCACTAATTAATGTGATTATGTATGGTTTATTTTTATGTATTGCTCTTTTTTTTGCTCACTATTATGTATATATTTTTTTATTTATTGTTTTATGTTGTTCACTGTGTAATGTGCTTATGTCTGCTTTATTTTTATTTTTTTTTTTAAATGAGGGAGTTTACTAAATCTAATTTTTCGCGTATAGGATGGCTTTAATTATATTAAAGTAGGATCGAAAACTATAGGAATACAGAAATTGAATTCTTGAAATTTTTTTCGAATTTTTTTACAATCTTCATTTGCATTTTATTCTTTCCAAATTAAACCTGCTGCAATTTATACAGACTAGCTAATGTCGGACCGTAACTGCTTGTTTGTAAAGTGAATGAATACAATGTATTTAATAAAGTATTTTTTTTTTTTTTTTTTTTAGTATTTATGCGCTTGCTTTATGTTTGTTAAACAAATACCTTTTATCTATTTCACGTAATGCCATGTCGGAATACTTTCGTACACTAATTTCGATTTTTAATTTCTCCTACAAGCAGGGCCGGATTTAGATCAAAAGAGGCCCTAGGCTATTCCACTTAAGAGGCCCTTTCACCTCCCATTTTTAAGTTTGTAAATTACTTATTATGTTTGTTTATGAGTCACATGTGTAGAATTTATCCTTATTTTTGATTCAGTGTTTTAGTGTTTACTGTTTTTAGAATAGCGTCATTCAAAAGCCAGAGCGCTAGCCATTTGGCCACCAGGTCGCTTACTGATTTTAGACTGATTTTATTTCTAACTTTGCTGACAAGTTGAATGTAGGCCCCTCTTAATCTTGAGGCCCTAGGCTGAAGCCTAGTTAGCCTATAGGAAAATCCGGCCCTGGCTACAAGCATTGCATAAGCACTTTAATTCGCTGCCGAGCGAGTCACTCGAAACCGCCAATAAATTCCCGGTAGTCCTCCAACATCTCGGAATGAGTATTTACGAGTCCATTCCACTTTTCGAACAAAGAGCAAAATGGCGAAAGTGAAAATTCGAAAAACTGCAAGAAGAAGAAAAGTCTTTCCGCTTCGCAAAGTCACCTGTCGGAGCTTTGATTTGGGTCATAAAAAAAAAATGACCAGAATCGATCGGACCTTAAAGGGACATTCGAAGACAGCGAAGGTCCTTCTGTTGCTTTTTCATCTGGCGCACTAATCCAATTAATAAGCCCTGCGTCCGCCATCTCCGCCGAACCTTGACCGATTACCGGGTTCAATTCGAACTCTTGCGACTCGGCTTACTCGAACGGAATAATTTATAAGCTCATTAGATTACCGAGTCCGCGCGAATCGGAAAGCGATAGCATGGAAACAAAAAGTATGATTTAAAAGGACGGAGGTGTCAAAGGAATTGGGTCGCTGGGACGCGTTATACAATCGCTGTTTTTTAGACACTGTGTCTCTTTCCCGTGTAAAAAGAGGAGTTAGACCGATCTATTGGAGGATGGTGTCATCAGGGCTGGATTTTGCTATAGGCTAACTAGGCTTCCAGCCTAGGGCCTCAAAATCAAGAGGGGCCTACATTCAAATTGTTAGCAAAATTAGAATCACGCTATTCTAAAAACAGTAAACACAGAATCGAAAATATGGAGAAATTCTACACATATGATTAATAAACAAACATATAGAAATGTATTGGTTAAGATCAACGCGTTCGGCTCATTGGGTCTGTTCGTTTGTATAGACTAGATTGCACCAAATTCAATATGATATACAATTTGATATTTTCTTTTTTTTTTTTATGATCTGGATTTTGTTTGAATAAATTTTCATGTTTGGTTTAGTTTAAAACTTAAAATTCATACTTAAACTTTAAATGCGAATTATTATGAAATAAATGTATCTGAATTGAATTTGCTTTATTCTTCAATGTATTGAATATATTTAATTTAATTTGATAGAAAATAGAATAATTTGTATTGCATATTTTATTTTCGTAGCCAAAGATTTTTATTATGTGAATTTTGTTTCTTTGTAAATGTTGTGTGTTATGTTTGATGAGTTATTATTACAAGTGCTCTATAGGGTGCTGAGAATAAATGTCCAAATAAGTGTTCTCGACTTTTTTGTGCCACATTAGTACCCATCACAAGATGTTTAATTTAACATATTGATATCTCTCGCAGTAATGAATGTATTTTATTATCTCTCATGTCATTTACTAACTTAAAAATGGGAGGTGAAAGGGCCTCATGAGTGGAATAGCCTATGGCCTCTTTTTCATCTAAATCCGGCCCTGGTGTCAGGGATCTAATTACATAACCACATGGACACCAAAGAGGATGAGACATTTTATGAAGAGACGTCGTGAAATTTTTCTATCATAGTAACAATTGTGATTAAAAAAAAAAAACATCATTATCAATCACAATGACAACTGTGATAACGATTGAAGAGATTCGAACAGATCCATGCTGTAAAATCCATTGTCATTTAGGAAAATGATGGAACGGATATCATTGAAGTCAATGTGTCATATCATTTTCAGTATTTTATTTTATTTCAAAATTAATATTTTCTAAATCTTTATCCTTAAATTCTTTTAGATAATATTTTATTTCTCCAAAAAATCACGCAACACTAACTGTCGCAAACACACCTGGGTCTGGTGGCCAAGTGCCTAGCGCTCAGGCATTTGGTACCACAGGCTTCAGGTTTGAAACCTGTCTGTGGTATGGATGTTTGTGAGTGGTTCAGAATCCACTTTAAACTGTAGGTCCCGGTCAGTTTAGCCCAAAGTGTACAAAAAGTGACCGTAGAGCGACAAACTAAATCAAGCCAATTTAAGATTCCAAACCTCTACTATGCATTGATTGGCTATGATAAAGCCAACTTCACTAACGAAATGCTGCAAATACTATTACAAAAAATAATAAAACTATTTTACCGTAACGGCATTGCCTGGAGAGCTATGTCCTATTTAAAAAGTTGAAATGATCGTTATGTTATGTATATTAACGAAAAGTAAAAAATTATTAATTCTGAAAATAGGCATAAAATGTGATTGAATAAATTTAAATAGATACAAATAAGGGGCCTGATGAGATCTTGGTGCCCCAGGGTTCGAGTCCCGGAGGGGGCCATGGACGTTTGCAGTGGTTCAAAATCCTCTTTTAACCATAGACCCGATCTAGTAGGACTGCAGAGCGTTAGGCGTAAAGCTAACAAAACCCTTTCTGTAAAAAGAAAAACATCTGTCTCGAAATCCGACAGTAGACAGCTGGCCTTGGCCCACTGCAAGGCTATTGCGCCAATGAAGAAGAAGATGCTACGAATAAATCAAGTAGATCATGTACCGAAACAGGCGTTCTTGGAATCTAATTAATAAATTAACTTTTTTAATGACACTAACGCTTGGCATGAAGTTCTTCATCTTCGATTCTGTAGATTTTCATGACAGATCGCACGTTGTACAGTGTATAACAAGGGCATTGTTACAAAAGGGATAGTGTGCCTTCCATCGGATTTTTCGGGAATTCTTGCCCCATATCTGATGGTACTATCTGACAATTTTTCAAGTCCTTCTATTATCTCACACTCTCCCTCTATATATCTTGTTCAAATTTTGAATCGTTCGCAAAATACTTTTTATCCATCACTCAAGTTCAAGTACATTTTTTTAACTTGTAGTAGATGACACTGGATGTTAATGCAGTTTTTTCAAATATTAATTCAGTCATTAAATTTAATTCATTCATTTTAGTTTTTTTTAGATTTTAGTTGCATATATCTACCCATAGATGGCGGCAGTTAAACTTAAAAAAAATAAGTGAAAATTTTTATAAAGAATTTTCTGCAATACAGTGAAAAAAAAATAGGAATTGACATTAAATTTTTTTTATATTACTTGTTAATTAAGAAATTTCGATTCTTGATGCGAGATATGTCATCAAAATCTCCATCTGATTTCTAATTTCATCGCATTTGAAAGCAACTCCTACAGCTGGAATCAAGTTCGTGTTTCTTTGTGCTCGACTTACCTGAATCTATATCACAAGATCTTGAGAGACGTATTAAATAATTCTTTATGGCACATTAAATAAGGATGAAGGGAAGACATTGCTTTTCCGGAAGACCTACATGCATAAACGCCTCTAATCTCTCTCTGTCTGCACATTGCGGGTATCTTGTGGCTCACTGTACCACGAACAGTCCACCGATGGAGGATTAAGGGTGGGCATAGTTTTTCAGAAGGACTTTTATGCACAAACACTCCTAATTTTTATGATTGCATTATTTATGTTGCTTATTCATCCCTTCTAAATCGCCATCAAGTCTTCTCTTTTCAGGTTGCAATACCTGTCGTAGCACTGCTTGTGGATTCGCTCCCGGTCCTCTTGCAACAGAGCTGCTCTTCCTAATCGATGACGAGAATAAATCCATTGAAGACAGATTACGTAGATAGAAGAATTTATAATCATTTAAATGCCCAACATTTAAATACGTATATAATCGTAAAAAAAAAGTCTGATCATGAGTATTAACAAATACAAAAATTATAGTTTAAAAACTAAAAACACGCTTTTAGAGTGATTCAAACTGAAAAGTAAAAAAAATAATTGTTAACATAAGAATAAAATGACCGACGAGAAAATGAATGTCACTGTTCCAAAAGCGTGGGGTGCTTTGTATAACATTTTTAAACTAACTCTGCATTTCGGAATGAAACTAGCGAAAAATTATAACGATTGATATCGAGCACCCACGCTTTTAGAACAGTGACATTCATTTTATTCTTATGTTAACAATTATTTTTTACTTTTCAGTTTGAATCACTCTAAAAGCGTGGTTTTTAGTTTTTTAAACTATAATTTATTTTTTACTTTTAGTTTGATTAACTCTAAAAACACTAAAAAACACGCTTTTAAACTATAATATTTAAATGAGGTCCCTGTACGGAGGACTGGAACTACAGTTCTTACAATAATTTAACTGTGAGTAAACAAAGGCTAAATGCGAATAGGTCGAGCCAGCCAGGATTCGAACAGGGAATCTCCTGATCCGTAGTCAGGCGCGTTATCCGTTGTGCCACGTAGGTTTGAATGTCTTGGGTACTTTCATTCTACATGGGTTAAATTGCTCTTCATAAGTTAAAATAAAATCACTCATCCTGGCGATCCTAATCATGATGAGATAATAAACTTATCAGAATATTTTAGGGTCGTCGGTCCTTGATAAGTCTACAACGTTTAACTTAAATCGGATCTCTTAAAGTAGGGCAAAAATCGAGCCCAAGGAGTCAGTTACAAACAAACAAACATGCAGGTGAAACTAATAAAAGCGTGTTAAAAACAGGAATCGCTTGATGAACCAGAATTTAAAGTATGGTTTTAATGAACTATGCATGATAAATGTAAATATAATAATAATCGTTTATATTCTGGGATGCATAATTTATTTGCTTGAGTAGGTGAGACTTTTCATGCTGTTGTGAATCTGTCTGTCTAAAACATGGGTGATCTAGAAGATGTTGCATCGTAAATTCATACACGTTTAAGAATAGCCTCTAAAGACTGAGAACCAGATTTTTAAATCAATCTTTGCATAATTTGAGATAATTCTTTTGCACGCAATGTACTCCAAAACAATAAATTAAGTTCTGTTGCAAAAATAAATGCATAAACTTATGCCAGTAAATGGAATTTATTGACTAAATTAAAAATGAAAATTAAACCAGTAAAATTAAATAAGAAAATTAAATCAGTACATTGAATATATCAACTGAATTAAAAATTAAAGTTAAACATAGAATTTAAAAATGAAAATTAAACCAGTGAAATTAAATATGAAAATTAAACCAATACATGGCATTTATTAACCAGTAAATTAAAAAAGAAAATTAACCAGTAAAATTAAAAATGAAAATTAACCAGTAAAATTAAAAATGAAAATTAAACCAGTACATGAAATTTATTAACTAAATTTAAATGGAAATTAAACCACTACACGGTATTAACGAAAATTAAATACGGAATTTAAAAATGAAAAGTAAAAACCACTAAAATTAAATATGAAAATTAAACCAGAAAATTAAATATGAAAAATTAAACCAGAAAATTAAATTTGAAAATGAAACCAGTACAATGTAATTCATAACGGAATATGAAGGCACCAACAAAAATTGATTAGTTGGCACTCAATTCAATTCAGTGCCTTGTCTGAATCTTATGAGGCACAGCTGAATGCTAAACCCTGTTCTGCGCAAAATATTAGGTTGTGAGACAATAACAGGGTTGCGCCTTGTTAAAACAAAATTTCCTTTACATGCTGTTTTCAGAGTATCATTAACGCGTCAAATCCCAATGTCCAAACTATATAGTATACAATGCATAGGTTTTTTTTTTCTCCTCAAAATAATCAACACAAATAGTAAAATATAATTAATTTTATTTAAAATTACATGCTAGATAATTTTGTACCATAAAAAATATCTAATACTATTGTAAAAAAAACTAAATTATAACTGTCGGCATGACTTCCATTATTTGTACTCTTTTTTTTGTTTTCCACCATTGCAACAAAATTAAAAGAAAAATTTTGCTGCAACGCTGGGCTGTCCAATACAACAAACTGTAAGATTTTTTTTTCAATTTCTTCTATTAGATCACACTCTCCCTATATCTATCTTGTTCACATTTTCAATCGTTCATAAAATACTTTTATTCATCCACTCAAGTTCAAGTGCATTTTTTTAACTTATCGTGGATGACACTGGATGTGAATGCAGTTTTTTCAAATAGTAATTCACTCATTAAATTTAATTCGTTAATTTTAGGTTTTTTTAGATTTAAGTTGCATATATCTACAGCTGGACGACGACGCCAACGGCAGCATAGACGTCGCGGAGACGGACGAGGTAATAAAGCACCACCTTTCTTTTTTTTTTTGTTCAATTCCTTCTGGTAGCTCACACTATCCCTATATATATCTTGTTCACATTTTCAATCGTTCATAAAACGCTTTTTATTCATCCACTCACGTTCAAATGCACTTTTTTGAATTTGCAAGGGATGACACTGAATGTGAATACAGTTTTTTTCAAATATTAATTCATTCATTAAATTTAATTAATTAATTAATTTTAGTTTTTTAGATTTAAGTGGCATATATCTACCCATAGAGGGCGCCCGATAAACTTAAAAAATGAATGAAAATTATTTATAAAGGACTTTCTGCAATAGATTGAAAAAAAGTAGCAATTTACTTAAAAATTCATTTTAATATTATTTACGTTTGAAATTTAAAACGATCGTGTTTGAATATTCTTGTTAATGTATTCTATATTTTTAATTTTAAATGATTAAAAACGTTTAATTAATTTTGAAATATAGCCTAATATATTTGCTTTTATTATTTTTATCGTATGTATTTGCTTTTATTTTTTTGCTTTTATTATTTTGCTGCAATTCGATTGCTGAGAAATTATTTATCATTCGAGGAATTATTTATAAAGGACTTCCTGCAATTTAATGACAGAAAAAAAGAAGGAATTGACTTCAAAACATTTTTTTTTTTATATATTACTTGTTTTGGCTGCCATGAGTGCAACAAAATTAAAAGAAAAGTTTTGCTGCAGCGCTGGGCTGTCCAATACAACAAACTGCAAGATTTTTAGACCTGACATTAATTTTTTTTTTTTTTTTTTGACATGAAAAATAAAAATGTCCAACAGAATGGATTTTGGATCTCAAGAGGACATTGATTGGCATAGAATAAACGCGTAATCTTCGTCTTATGAATCACCAAGATCTAAACAGTCGAATAAGAATATAAGATCTACGAAACAGTTGAGATACTACAAAAGCGTTTTTACATAAAAATGGGTCTTAAACCACGGACCCAGTCGTTAGCTTCCGACTCGCAATAGCAGCGGACAAGACAATTCTGATAATTTATTTCTCAACCCTTCGTTCACCTGACGGAAATACCTGAAAGGCCATCATAAAATAAACGTATTTCCTAAGAATAAAACATTCTTTACCTTTAGATCGCTCTCGTTTCTTGCTTTATTGAAGGCATGTAAAAAAAACATAACGTATTACTTTTCATTTATAATCATAATATATGTATTTTTCATAAAGCCGATATCCCTTTTTTTTTTTTTTTTTTTTTTTTTTGAATGCAAACCTGCAATTTACTAAAAGGACAACATTTTTTCCTTGAATTGTGTAAATGGAATCATTTTAGCAAACATATGTGTTTGGAATTTTCTGCGAACAAGGTTTTCTTTTTTTTTTTTCTTTTCCTTTTACGCAACACAATCGAAATTCTTTTCCTCGAATGCTGTTTTTCTAGATCAGATTCTTTTTTTTTTTTTTTTTTTTCAACTCCGAGAACAAATCATTCCGGCGTTCTGTCAATCACCCACACTGACTGTTTTTAAATGTGCTCGCTGTAAAGACTGCGTGTCAGTTTTTTTTTTTCCCTTTGCTTTCTAAGCTGATAAATATGAGAGGTTTTTTTAATGGTAAGATAAATTCAGAGCTCGTGGCAATATTCTCTTTATCCCCACTTGCTGTTTGGGAATTATTGGCCAATGTTACAATTCACACTATTAGTAATACTTATGAACGAACTCGTACTTGTACGTTTTGGGACTTGATAGCGTGTGGTAGCTTACGACTTAAAGTGGATTCCGAACCACTACAAACATCCTAGGCCAGGGATGGGCAAACTTTTTCGGTTGCGGACCAAAAATCGAAAAAAAGTTTGGCAGGCCTAGATAAATTTTTAAGTACAATATACTAAAATTTTAAGTACAATCTACAAGTATTACAATTTAAATAGGTTAATGAGATGAATGAAATTGCAATGTCATTTTTAAAAGTTCCTTATAGTGAGGTTCGAAGTAAGATGGACTGATTCTAAGGAACGAGGCTAAATACTCATCTGTCAGTCTGCTTCTAAAATATTTCTTTCTCAGGTTCATAGCTGGAAACACTTGTTCACATATATAAGATGAAGCAAATGAAGATGTAAGATGAGATTATGTTTTGTAGAACAAAAATAGAAAAAGTAAACAGATCATCAGTACTTTGAAAAAAAGGAAAAAAACAAATAATATTTAATCAAAGTAGAAAAGGAGATAGATACATAATATATAAATATATATTTCTTTTAATTTGCCTTAGATCGACAAATTAAAATTCTATCCGTGGGCCGGATAGAATTTTCCGGCGGGCCGGTGTTGGCCCGTGGGCCGTAGTTTGCCCATCCCTGTCCTAGGCAGTGCCATGGATGCTTGTAGTGGTTCGGAATCCAGTTTAAGCCGTAGGTCCCGGTCTCCTATCACCGTAGAGCGTCGCAGAGACCAATCAGACTTCTCACCTACATTCTTCCCAAACTGTAGAGGGCAACTCAGCTCTAGGCACAGTGATGTGGTGTGGTGTGGTGTGGTGTGGTGTAGTAGTACTTGTATGTTTTGCCACGACAAAGTCAAAGGTTGTTTATTTGTGGAGTACTCGGAGAAAAAAAAATCCCCGTACCTCCTGTTACATAATTATTAGCAAAATATAATTCCATCCAAAAGGGTTAAACATTAAATAGACAGATGGAGATAATTAAGGTTTGATTGCTTTGCAAAATACCGTATTTGCAGCTGGGTAAAGCTGAAATGTTGCTGTACTCGCATGGCATCACAAGTAAAAAGGCATGACAAATTTTTTTTTTATTGAATATCGGTAAGCTTTATGTGGGTCACAAAGAGATGAGGAAGAAAGAACATTGAGAGAAATTTTTAAGGGGGATTAACCTTCATTTACGTATCATTTAGGAAAAATTCCCATCAGGCGGCCTTACTATCGAGGAGAGACACTTTACAGTCTCCTCGTGTTTGAAAGCAGTGACTGCAATGCGAGGGAATTGAACGTTGGCCCTTTTGATGCTAGCTACGCACGATATAGCAGTGCCACGAGTGGGGTATGCTCAGCATTTAAAAGTCAAACTTATTTTTTATTATAATTTTGTAAATTATTTTTATTATATTGTTATTAAATATTTAAATACTAATAAATATTTACACTTTAATATGGAAGAGCATTCAAATAGACAGCAATTGTAGAAATGGACGCTAACAAACTCAGACAAACACCACCAATAACAAAATTTTCCGAGATTTACAATTGTTAAAATAGAGTAATACAACAACTGTAATTGTTTCAAAGATTACAATAGAGATTTGCAAATGTTAATAATTCAAAAGCATTTAAAATCAAGCTAAAATGAAATTGAATTTTTTTAGTCCATTTTATTCAATTTAAATTCAATAAATTTAATTGAAATTTCTCACATTGATGCGCAGACGAAATACATAAATAAAATTTTAAACGCTTCTTTTTTTTTTTTCTACCATTTCTTTCTTAAATCCGTATCGATATCTATTACTTCGGAAAAAACCGAACTAAGTTCCAACTCAGTTTTCCTGAATACTTTTAACGTAGTTTCAAAACAAATATATTTCATGAATAATATCAGAAAAAAAAAAATTTCAATTTAATTTTTTTTTTTTTTTTTTTTTTTTACATTACTATAGAAAATGTTAACTTTTCAATAAAAAAAATATGTGAAAATAACGTAGAACTTTAATAATAGCCATTTTCGATATTTTTTCAAAATGTTAAAAGATCCGACGTAACAATTCCTTGAAAATATATATAATTAAATCTGTCTATTGTGATAATTTAAAAACATTTCTTTTTTTTATCTTTGAAAAATGAAAAAATAACGATTATTTTAAAATAGTTGATGTTTAACTGTATCTTCATAAATCTTAACAGTTTTTCATTAAGTAAGTCTATGCTATTCTTAATTAGATATAGATGTTTTTCTTTTGTTCAAAATTGCTAAGATATTTATTCTTTGTCTTATTCTATGTAGGGAAAAATATATTACTCATTATAAATATCCACCCAACTTGAGTCACCTGCTCTTTTTTAAGATAATCGGAAATCCAATAATGAATCCTTTTGTCTTGGAAAAGAGTTTTATGAGTTCATCAGCGTGCATTGTGAGCGGAATTCGTCGAAATCGGATCTGTCACAAACGGCACCGTCCAACCAATGTGACCGCAATGCTCTTACGTATAAGGGGTCTTACGAATCATGTTCGCGGTCTCTGATGGACGTACATAAAGTGCCTCCGTGGACGTGGCAATTTGGTCGGAATGTCAGTTTGGAATGTTTGTGTTCCATTGTCTTCCAGCGCACGCAAGAATTCGAGATCTTAGAAAAAAAATAACCGTTTGACCAACGCAGAAATTCGATGAGTTCTTCTCCAAAGTTTTGGAAAACAATGGAAAGGAATTTTCCGTGGCTGTTACTCATCGGGAGGTTTGTGGAAAAAAAACATTTTCGCCAGTTTATAGCGCTGACACATGCTTTTAGAAAAATATGTTTCTGGGACTGCATTGCGGTATCAAGTTCAAAGTTTGAACATAACAAATGGTAAAAAAAAAAAGTTATGTAAATTTCATTTTTTTTTTTTTAAATCTTCGTATAGTCCTGCATAACCCATACATCTGCAATGATATGCAACTGTTTTAAAACAGAATGTTGTCATTGTGTAAGACCAGTTTTCCAAAAAGTAAGACCAGGTTTCAATTTAATTTTCCCGGGGCTTATGGAATTTCAATTTTTTTTTTTCTTTTTTAGGTTGTTGCTTGTCCTTGACATTTGTGTGAAATTTGACGTCAAAATATTCATTAGTGTTGGAGTTACGCTTGGCTTTGTGAGACACTAAAAGTGATTCCGGCGATTTTTGAAATGTCTCTTCAATTGACTCAAAACGGTGTCCTCAGAGTGGTCTTTTGAGATTAGGGAATAGCCAGAAGTAGAACGATGCTAAATTAGGTGAATATGGTGGTTGTGGAACGATGTGGATTTCATTTTTGGCGAAAAAGTCACGAAGAATCAATGCAGTGTAAGCTGGTGCATTCAGTGTTATCGGTACCAATCAAGATTTGACGAGTTTGAAGCCCGAAACATCTTTTAAAATGGAATTTTGAAATTCCAACATCACCAGCAAGGTGTCTAATTGTAAATCGACGGTTTTGCAAGTACAAAACGTGAGCTTCATCGGTTGAGGTTGGTGGTCGACCAGAGGGCTCTTCGTCTTCAACGCGTTCTCTGCCTTCTTTGAACTGTTTATACCACTTGTAAACATTTCTTTCCGATACAGAAATGCTCACCGAATGCCTTATGCAACATTCTATACGTTTCCGCAAACAAAATTTATCGCAAGTTCTTGCTGAATTCATTCAGACATTTCAAAAATCGCGTGAATCACTTTTAGCATCTCACAAAACCAAGCGTAACTCAAGCACTCATGAATATTTTGACGTCAAATTTCACACAGATGTCAAGGACAATGCCAACAATATTAAAAAGAAAAGAAAAATTGAAATACCATATGCACGGAAAATTTAAATTGAAAATTGATCTTGCGTAAGTATTGATCTTACGTTCGAGCGTGAGTAGTAAATGTCTCTTAAATCTTATGATTTAATGTCTAAACATTTTGTCTCACAGATCAATAAAGCCAATGTGGTTGTTAAAATTTAAAAGTATAATCGTCAAACAACGAAATCAGTTTACAGATACACTAAATATTTTGCTTTTTAATTTAAGACTTTTTTAATGAGTCTCATATTTTTAAAATGCAAGATGATTTTAAATGAGTTTCGACATCTTTCACTTCTCAAAAAACCGAACAAAATTCCAAGTCAGTTTTCATGAATAATTTTAACAATGTTTCAAATCAATCTAACAAATATACTTCATGAATAATATCAGAAAAAAAATTTAATTTTTAAAAAAAAAATTAAAATTAAAAATTTTTAACTTTTTAATAAAAAATATTTGAAAATAACGTAGAACCTCAATAGTGGCCATGTTCGATATCTTTTTCAAAATGTTAAAAGTTCCGACATAAGAATTCCTTGAAAATATCTATAATTAAATCTGTCTATTGGGATAATTTAAAAGCATTTCTTTTTCAGCTTTGAAAAATGAAAAATAACGATTCTTTGAAAATAGTCGATTTGTAAATATAGGGTGGCCATCAAACAACTTTTTTGTTTGGAGTCATCTGCAGTTGAAACTAATGAACAGAATGAAACCAAGACTGTATTAGAAGACATGGAGAGATGATATACGCCAAATATATACACTACTTGCCATTCATATTGCTACACCAGGAAGAAATGCAGATAACAAAATTATATTTATTGGACAAATATATTATACTGGAAATAACAAGTGATTAAATTTTCAAGAAATGTGGATGCATAGATCCTGAGAAATCAGTACCCAGAACAACCACCTCTAGCAGTTAAACAGCATTTATACGCCTGGACATTGAGTCAAACAGAGATTGGATAGCATGCACAGGTACACAGATGCCCATGCAGCTTCAACACGGTGCCACAGTTCATCAACCGTACTGACTGGCTTATGGTGACGAGCCAGTTGCTCGGCAACGATGGACCAGACGTTTTCTATTGGCGAGAGATCTGGTGAACGTGCAGGCCAAGGCAACAGCCGAACATTTTCCATATAAAAGAAGGTCCGTACAATACCGGCAATATGCGGTCGTGCATTATCCTGCTGAAACGTAGGGTTTCATAGGGCTCGAATAAAGGGTAGAGTCACGGGACGTAGCATACCAGAAATGTAGCGTGCACTGTTTAAAGTGCCATCAATGTGAAAAAGAGTTGACCGAGACGTGTATCCAATAGCACACCATACCATCACGCCAGGTGAGGGGCCAGTATGTATGTATGTATGTATGTATGTATATATATATTGGCAAAAACTTTTGCCGCTGCTGTTACGTAACGCATTTTGAAGTTTGCATGACCTATGTAGATTTTTCACATTTCCTAGTTCATACTTGAAAGCAGGTCTTATTAGCTACACCGTCGCTGGTGAGAAATATCGGCAAATGCTGGAAACTTTCGTCATTCCTGAAATGCAGCAAAGACAGTGTTCGACGTGACAATTGTGGTGGAAGATGGAACAAGACCCCATATTCTTCGTTCAGTACAGAACTTTTTACGATTGTATTCTGTTAACGGAATGGCCCCCTCCTTTCCGAAAGTGACTTTTGACTGTGGAGGGGGTACCATAAATCTGTCGTGTATGCTGGGGAAGTTGCAAACAGGTGTTCTTCGAAAGAGAACATAAGATGTCCTCTTACAAACATCCAAGATAATGAATCACGCATTTAAAAATCGTCATACACCGGATGCAATATCTTGAATGCAGGAAAGATCCGCACACTGAAAATATTGCACGTGGTCCTGGAAACCCTAACATTGACGAATGAAAGATTATTTTCCGTGCTGCATTTTCTGCATGTGCATTTTTATTATTCGTTCTTTCCAACAGCTCCAAAATCCCATATGAACTAGAAAATTGGAAAAATCTACCCAGATTGCTGATATTTCATACAGCATATATGACAGGAGCGCCAAAATCTCCCCCGATTTTTGGTAAATCTTCCACCTGTATCTCCCTGGCGGCCTGATGGCCAACTAGCTAGCACTCTGGCCTTTGGTACCGAAGGCTTCAGGTTCGAATCCTGGCTTTTGCATGGACGTTTGTTGGTGGTTCGGAATCCACGTTAAACTGCAGGTCCCGGTCTATTTAGCCTAAAGTGTTCACAAGATGATTGTAGAGCGACAAACCAAACCCCGTATCTTCCACAATTTGTCTATGAAATTTGGTTCCGTTCTGTTCATTAGTTTTAACTACGGATGCCTTGAAAAGAGAGAAGTTATTTTATGGCCATCCTGTATAATCAAAACACTTTTATTAGCGTCATAGCTTTTCTTGTTAATTAATTTTATAAAGCAGTTTTAATTTAATGCGAAAACTTTTTCTTGAAGTCATTCATTCTTTGGTTTATCACAAAAGGGGTTCTTGGATCCGCTGTGTAAACATGAAAAAAGGTCAGAAATCACGAACCGCGGCAAGAATTTTCCACATTAACCGACCTTCCGAACAATGCCGCCATCAGCACACTTTAATAACCCATTATAACAAAACTCTCGTTCCGTGAGAAACGCGAATTAAAAACTTTTTATCGAGAGCAGAAGAGTCTGAGAAACTCAGGAATCTTCTCCATTGTTCTTTTCTCGCCAAGGACGCGGCCGTTTGTCACTGTTCTTTTTAATATGGAACTCATTTGAAATAAGTTCCCTCCCCCTCCCTTCAAATTAAGGACTCTAATGAAGATCAGATATGCATTTTGTTACGTTGACCCACAGATGAGTATCAGGTGAATAAAAATAATTTTTAAATTATGGGTTAAACGTATTTTCGTCGTGAATTGGCGCCATTTTAATTGGCGAACAATGGCCATTAGAGCCTGTTTGTTATCTTGATGCTATGTGTAGAAGGAATGGCATCATGGGATAGGGGAGGGGAAACAAGAATTTTTTTTCTTTTTATTTGTTACATCTCTAATTCATGCATTGAAAAGAAATTTGGTAGTTTTTTATTGTTTCTAACTCCTTAATTGGATTTATAAACAAGTTCGTGGAAATAAAGATTTTTTTTTTTAAATTTTACAATAAAGATAGAAGATCCACGAAAGCATTTTGTTTGATAATTGGATTGTATTTTCAAATCATCTTACTCATTAAGTTAAGACTTAAGGCTATAAAAATCTATTAGAAAAGAATTTTTAAGATAGAAAAGATTGTAACTAAAAAAAAAATTTTTTTAATAAAAAATAAAACTAGTAAAGAATGAAAGAAACAAATTAGATAAAAAAATTCTCAAAATTATTTTAAAACTGTGTTGTAGTCGTGGGGTTTTGCTTTTGGAACAGTAACTATCAACAGTTTAATGTGTGGTCTATTTTATTATAAAAGCACGGTTGAATAATTTTTACGCTGTACATCATTGGGTATTCAATTTATCATTTACAAGTAAAATCTCACTACCTCCCACACGTTCAATATGCCAATATTCAATCTGGATTATGGTATTGAAAAATATTTAAGAATAATACCCATATTATGATAACTGAAAATATTCAGGATTAATACTCATATAGAAAAATATTTAAGATTAATTATCCAGATTGTGATATTGAAAAATATTTAAAATTAAGGGATATAATGGCATTTTCAATATCACAAAATGTGATATTGAAAATGTTTAAGATTATTAACCAGATTGCGGTGTTGTAGATTATGATTTCTTAACTTACAGTTTCCTTACTCAAATGTCGTATTCGCCAACCTACCATCGAGAGTTCCCGCCAAAATGAGCGCCATCTGAGCGGTTTTTCTACAAGTAGAAAAATAAGACAAACTAAAGTATGAAGATATGTTAGACGTATACAGACAACTTATAATTTATCTGGACTTTTTCAAAAGGGAAATTTTGTTGGGTGTGCTATTGACAATTGTAGATTCATTGTTAAGGAAAAAAAATAACTACAGAATCGTTCATTAATTTCAACAGTATCATAATTTAAAACTTCAGGAAGACTTATTGGCTTTTAGATTTTTTTGTCAATTCTCGAGCAATATACTCTCTTTCAGCAAACGTACTCAGCTATAGCATTGAAAATTTTTTATCCCCAAGGGTTGAAATATTAGGTTATAGTACATCTAACAAATGAAAGATATTTATACACTCATGTCCATAAATTAAGGATAATGAAGTTCAGGCAAAGAAAGAGACAGAAGCAAAACAAATTTGACTTATTTGTAAAGTCTATTTATTAAACAAAAGGTAAAGAGCAAAAAAGATGCTATATGTTTGACATAATTAATAAAAATTGCGATTTTTACTCCCTGCAGCAAATTTCAAAAAGAACCTATTCACAAAAAACAGTATAACATGGTTCGTATGATGGTTAATATGGAGTATGTCTCCCGGACGATGCAATACAGGCCTTACAACGCCTAGGCATGCTGAGTATCAAATTATCAATCTGATCTTGGGGAATATTACACAACTCATATAGCAATGCCCTCCGAATTTCCGGCTGACAGGTGGGAGGGGGTTGACGGGCTGCAATTCATCGGCCAAGCATATCCCACACATGCTCTATTGATTCAAGTCCGGTGAGTATGCTGGCCAATCCATACGGGTGATATCCTCCAATTGAAGGCTTTCGTCTACAATGTTTGCACGGTGAGGACGGGCGTTGTCATCCATAAACAGAAATTCAGCACCCATGGCGCCCCGAAACAAACGTACATGTTGTTCCAGAATGACATCCCGATAGATGTGGCCTGTCATCGTTACACTCTGAGCATGCAGGTCAATTCTGAAACCAAGAATAATTCCTCCCAAAACGAGCCATCCTGCACCACCGTAACGGTGTCGTTCAATGTTGTTCTCTTGGTGGTAACGGGTACCTGGCGCTCTCCATATGAAAGTCTGGCGAGAATCAGACTGCAAACTAAACCTGGACTCGTCGGAAAACATCACACAAGACCACTGTTGCGGTGTCCACAATGCATGCTCTCTACTCCAGGTTAATTGCAGGCGACAGTGAGTTGCGGTAAGTGGAACACATCTGGCAGTCCTACGAGCATATAGACCAATGTGTCCTCAGCGTCTGTACACGGTCTGCCTTGAAACTGTCGTACCGGTAGCTGAAGAGAGCTGACGAGACAGGTCCGATGCTGTGCTCCGTCTGTTTCTTTTGGCAGGAACTGCTAAATACCGGTCCTCATTCGGCGTTGCAACTCGGGGGCGACCTGTGCTGTAACATCTACTCACATTACCATCATCTTGGACATTCCAGTCGTCCGATAATTCTACCACGTAAAAAATCATCCAAATGCTTCCTTTGTGCCATAACTATGCGGTTATTTCACAGAAAGGCTTTTAAAGCGCTTGTGAACAATTTTACCTCTTTGCCACCATTCCTTATATACCCCTCTCTTACACTCTCGTCATTGTGACGTACTATACGCGCCATCTGGTGGTTTCCTGTAATTTGCATATTCTTCTTCAAGATGTGTGTGATAATACTACAGGTGAAATTTTTATTTTAGAGTTCAATTTCTGTGTGATTCTGAATTATCCTTAATTTATGGACATGAGTGTATTAAAAAAGTACACTGCTGTTTCCCAACGATTTTACAACGCATGGACAGTTTCGCAATGACGCTGCAATCTTTTCTGATAACCTTTGTTTTATTGCTCGTTCCAACATTTTAAACCCACGTGCTGACAGGATGATGCCCGTCTTGATCATCCTGAAAAGAAAAGAAACATTTCAGCTTTCATTTCTGGAAATTTAAATTATAAAAGCTGATTACTATTATTAGACTTTAAACCGTGGGTCCCAGTCTAATAGGACTGTATACTGTTGAGCGTAGTGTTGACAATCCTACTCCGTAAAGAGTAAACATCTCCTGTTTCGAAATCTGCCAGTAGGCAGACGGCCGTGGTCCAACCTGGGGCTGTTGATCCAATGAAGAAGACAAATTTTTATTATTAAATTATCCGAGAATATGTGTTATGCTGCGATTTTGAGAATTATACAGGGTGGTTTGTTTGTTTTTTCAGCATAAAAAGTAAAGTAGTGTAGAAATCTCTTCCTAGGCTCAGTGGACTGTGACTTATGGACACTGAAGTTCCCTTTTTACAATAGTTGTGATGAGCAAAGTGGAAAGTTACTAAACATCTCTAAATGTTGAATGCTACGTCTATGGCTCAGAAATTGTAAAAAATACTTTAAAGAACAACAAAAGCTATATGCTGCGTAGTTTCAAATCAGTTCTTCAAATGATTCCGAAGAAAACTTACTTGGTTAAAATTCAGCTATACGAACGTATAACTGAATCTGTATAAGACAGCATTGTGTTGCGGAGCTTGTTCAGTGAATGCTATTATAAAAGAGGAGATTAGATGGGGCTATGACAGTTAAGGTAAGCATCTTGCTTTAGTAAACAGGTTGCTGTTTATAGGTTTTCTCTCTTTTTATTTATTGAAACTTTTCCCATCCAAACACACATTTCCCACACATTGTCTCTAATATGCAAGAAATAAAAAAAAATAGCCTGAACCGTCAAGTTACATCTTGGAGATAATGTGTTCTACTTAAAGTAGTATTGGGTTTTGCGATTATGTTAAGATTTGCTTTTCGAATTTTAATTTATATATTTCCAACATGCATTGCATGGTGTGCAACTGATTTCACAATTCATGAACTTTTGGTAGACTTACAGCTGACTAGTAGCTGTCAAGTGAATTAACTAAACTATTATTCCCGACTCGCGGCTCAGTGGCAACGCGCGCTCTGGTTAGTATGAGCGCTGAGCTGGCGACTTTTTCCAGTTTTAAAAAACCAGGAGTCTCGATGGCGTTTGGGATGTTCGCCGTCTGTCCCTGTTAATGGGACTACTAGGAGTTTTCCTGGATATTTCCAATATGAACGCCAATGCGGTGGAGTTCCCCCTAAAAATCCTTCCTGAAGACGCTACGGTCCTTCTTCAACGTAACAGAGCAAAGTCAGACTTCTACCTACGGGTGCTCATCACAACAGAAGCTACCCACCTCCTTTCATGGGACCACGCCTGTTCCTAGACTTGGTGTAGATGTCTACCAAGTGGGACAAGAAGCAACACTATTCCCAATGGTAATTTACATTGTGGCTATTGTTTTAAAAACCTAGAAGATTGGTAGAGGATAGATTATGGTAGTATGTATTTAAGTATTTTATATATATATATATATATATATATATATATATATATATATATATATATATATATATATATATATATATAATACTTAAACACATACTACCATGTGTGTGTGTGTGTGTGTGTGTGTGTGTGTGTGTGTGTGTGTGTGTGTGTGTGTGTGTGTGCGTGTGTGTGTGTAACTGACATTTGTATTTGATCATTCCGTATTATAATAAATATAAATATGTAAAACAGAAAGAATATTCGACCCATTTTTCTTTTAAATAACTTAGTGGCAGAAAAAGAAAGAAAATAAATAAATAAAAGTGGAAGCTGCCATTAAAAAATGATTATAATTTACATCTTATCTCCTGACGACCGAGAGAATGACTCAGAAGAGATGGTGGAAGAAAAGGGCCGAGACCTGTGCTGTTAGCAACAGAAGAAATAATGTGAGAATGCTCGTGACGCTTCGAAGCCTCTCCTTATCGATGGACTTAAAAACGAACTATGGGTTCCCTCCGCTGCCTAATCCATTTAAGTTTGTTTTTCTTTTTTTCCGGCGGACATCACTGCAGACTTCTTTGAGCATCGAAAGTCTGCCCGGATTTAGCACTGCTGTCTCGAGATGCGATAAAAGGAATTTCTGATTTCATTTTTAACTGCAGAGAAATGGACGCCCTTTTTCAAAATCATGGAAAGGCTACCGACTTATCTGGGGCGAACAAATTGGAAATGTACTGTATATACACTCAAGAGCCAAAACATTATGACCACCTGTCAATAACGAGTTGGCCATATATATATATCCAGCAGCAGTTAAATACCACTTCCACCTGATCATGTGCCTTCCACGTCATCCGGGCGAGTTCACTGCAAAATGTAGGGGTGGTCATAATGTTTTTGCTCTTGAGTGTATAATAACAAACAAGACGAAGGCGGTCAAAAAGCTTACTTAATTATAATTCATTATTTGAACAAAGTTGTAAAATAACGATCGTTTTAAAAATGCTTAGGGCAAAGTCCATAAGAAATTAAAAGACCCAAGGTTAGTGAAGCAGAACTAACTACACCTACAGAAAACTGAGCTGACCGAGTTAATATTGGCAGACATTTTATCTAAAACCAAAGGAACAAGTATGAAGATGAAAATATTTGAACACATTTTTATTCATATTAACACCTTGAAAATAATAATATGGATAAAAATAAAAGATCTTAGTTAAAATTAAAACTTATTACAAAATGTAGCAACTTGTGATTCACGAAACCATGTTATATTAAGACTTGTGATTGATAAATTTCTCAGTTATGTTTTTAAAATTATTTAAAATTATTTTGACTGTGAATCTCGATAAGTCGAAAACCTCCACAACTCGAAAACATTTTTGTTCCCTTCCCTTCAAGCCCCAAAACCTCCCTGATTCGAAATGTCAACTGTCAAACTGTCGTGAGTCCATCCCCACAAGCCATTTTGGTATATATTTTCGTAATTAGAAAAAAAAAAATCGGACCTCTGTATCTCGAACATTATCAAGGATTGATTTTACAACCTTTACAACTCGATCATTTGAAGCTGATTATTTCTATATCTCGAAGAAAAATAAGTGACCGACTTCAAGGATTTGCCGACAATGCACGTCATTGTTTCTCAGAAAACAATGTAAGAGTATACAGTAAATAGAATATTCAATTCTATGTAATATTCTTATTATAATTCTTATTCTTACAATTCTTATTATTGCTATCATTATTATTCAACTCATTATTATTCATTTGAACTCTAGCGAAGCAAATCTTTTGTTGTCGATTGATTTATTTCACCTCTCTAACTCAAAATAAGTTAGAAAGAATCTAGACCTCTACAAGTCGAATATTTCCTTACAAAATCCGCGTAAATCGAAAACTCTATAACTCGAATTATTTTGCGTCTCCCTTGAAGTTCGACTTACAGAGGTTCTACTGTGTATACTATTTATATGTAATAACAAACAAGGCAAAGGCGGTCGAAAAACTTACTAAATTATAATTCATTATTTGAACAAAGTTGTAAAATACCGATCGCTTTAAAACTGCTCAAGGCAAAGTCAATAAGAAATGAGAAGATCCGACGAAAAAAAGGGAATGGTATATATTGAGCAGAATTGAATACAGAAAACTGAGTTGGCCGATGTTAATATTGATAGAGATTTTATGGAAAGCCAAATATTTACATATTCATACTTGAATACATTTTTATTCATATTATCACTTTGAAAATAATAATATTGATAAAAACAAAAGATCTTAGTTAAATAAAATGAAAAACTTATTACAAAATGTAACAACTTGTGATTCAGGGAACCATGTTATACTAAAACTTGTGTTTGATGCACTTATCAGTTTCAAATTTTTAAAATTTTAATTTTTTTTTTTTTGGCGCCTATTTTGACTGCAGAATCAAATTATCTTAATTAACTTTGGAGAATTTATATACAATAGAACCTCTTTAAGTCGAACCTCGATAAGTCGAAAGCCTCCAAAATTTGGAAACATTTTTCTTGAAATATTCTTATTATAATTCTTATTATTGCTATTGATTTCTTTTAAACTCTAGCAATAGATAGAGAACAATTGAATTGACTAAGCAAAAAAAAAATAATAATTATAATTATAATAATAAATAATACATAATATTTTTAATTTTAAGGTTGTTTCGGGATTATTTTGATTTTTTTATTGCAGTACATAATATAACTTTTAAGTTGCAAATAAACATGTTTATTACCTCTGTAATTTGACTTTTTATTTATTCTACCTCTCTAACTCAAAATAAGTTAGAAAGAATCTAAACTTCTACAAGTCGACTATTTCCTTACAAAATCCACGTAAGTCGAAAACTCTATAACTCGAATTATTTGGCGTCTCCCTTTGAAGTTCGACTTACAGAGGTTCTACTGCATGAATGTATTGATGTATACACTAATCTAAATATTTCATTGAATTTCCTTTTTTTTTTTTTAATGTAAAAAAAAAAAAAAAAAAAAAATGTCTATTTCTTTTTCAATTGTTTTCAAAAATATTTCCCATGCACTTTTTGAAAGAAATTTAGTTATTAAATATTTCTAAAGATAGCCTTATGTTCTGTACTTGAAACCTCGCCGAACACGACTCTCTATGAGGTCAACCCCTGTTCTCTGATGCTCATGAATGGAGCGTCCTACACATGTCGAAGGGGGTCCGTCCCCTCGTGACCGGAAGGCCCTGTCGACAACACCCCCTCTTCCGGTCAGCTGTCGGCAAGTGAAAGTTTCCCGGATGCGCAAAGGTGTCCACCGGTGCATTCAGTGCACACGCGTATCGGGTTTCGTCGCCCGGGAACCGTGCGTAATCGTTCGTCCACCCCTCCACCCCCAAACGAAGTAGTAATTGACAGGTAATGCCCCGGAAAGATGAGGGAGGACGTAGCTGGCGAAAAGGAATGTCATTATCCCCATGGGATGAATTCTGGGATGTTTGCGTTACCACGGATTTTCGTTCAATTTTTGATCAATACTAATGACAATATTTGAAAGAATTCTTAAGTTCATAAAGTTTCGTTTCTCGTTTATTTAAATATATATATATATATATATATAATTATTAAATTATTATTAATGTTATATATGTATATATACACGTTTCAAGTTCGATATCCACTTTAAAATAGTAGGTTACGGTCCAATAGGACTGTTGAACGTAGACTGACAACTGTACGCCAAAAAGGAAAACGTGTCATGTTTCGAAATCTGCCAGTATGCAAACGGCCTTACCCCACCATGGGACTGTTGCGCCATTGAAGAAGAAGATATATATATATATATCTTCTTCCCTATGGCCCTATATTCTATTCCATGAATGTCTAATACATTCTAGATTTATCTTAAATGCCATTTTTCCTTGTAGGTGATTAAAAAAAAACTGTATTTAAATAAAAGGACGATTCATTTAATAATTTATTAAATCTCGATCATAAGGCACCCTTTTAAGGCTAAAATTTCTTGAATAAAATGCATGTTTGTTTCTTGCATTTTCATTTAAGTCAATGATTATGTGGACATAAAAAAGACTTACTGAGCATTTGTATGCCAGCCGAGGTTAGTCTACTTGTGCATCGATTTCCATTTTTATCGATGGCTCGCCTCGCGAAATCGTCATTGAAGTGTAAAACTGGCATCTCGGATCTCACTCCAGTCAGTCTTCCGTTAACTAAACTAAAGGCCGCCTGCATACGACGCAAATAATTTCGCATGGGATGCAAGTTTCTTAACCAAAGTTAATTAGGTATGAAGACAACGAGACGTGAACGAATTCCAAATCGTGCGGGAGAAAATAAAAATACTACTTATTCCCAATACGAAATCTTTTCGGCCAGAAAATAATGTTAAGTACAGGGTGAACAAAGGTTTTGACATGTACTGGAAAAAATTTGATTTTTTTTTCTGTTTATTTATTTTTTTTTTTATACGGAGTCCTTCTAAAATGTGGGGTAAAGGGCAGGTAGAGGAGACTGAAATTAACAGATACTGTAATGGAATGCGGGGGCGAAAATGGCACGTGTGACATATTCGAAAATCAGCGGCGGCGCAGTTGAATCTTGCATTGTAGTTGTAGGGTTAGTGATTTTTTCTAACTGCAAGTCGGCTCTGGAAGCAATTAAAAATGGAGATACTAACATCCCTTCTGCGATAAATGTTCTGCTCGAGACTCTACACTGTAGAGGCAAATCATGTCATCTTCAATGGATTCCTGCACATGTCAACATTGAATGCGCTGACTCTTCAGCCAAAGAAGCCAGGGACAACGATCAACCCAGGACTACCATCACACTTGCAGATGCTAACGCAGTCGCCAAAAGCCGACTCATTCCTCATAACTTTAAGAAGCCACTCATCACGGACTTCAACAGCCCTAGGATGAAGATTCTCCCAGACAAGACCAGGGAATACATCCCCTGCAGAAATTGCCCCCAACGCTTTCCTAACACCTAAGCACATTCTAGAGTGCCCACTCCCCGTGTTTTCGAATTGGGTAGGAGGCCAATCGAGGCCAACTTAAGAGAAGTCCTGTACAGTAAAGCGGCGCCAACGCTAACGGCCGCTATCGTGAAGACTTTTGACTTGATCTAACTTTATTAATATTTTTTTTAAATCCATGGACACGATAACAACAACATTGTAGTTATACACCTGTTGTAGAAAGTGTAATCAATGTGGTGTTTGAGTCTTCCGATTTTATCAGTTTTCTCACTTACCTATTGATCACATCTACCCTGGAGGGACCACTTACACGCGACGACATGCTGGGACTTATTTCTATCCACCCTACTTGAGTTTTCATTTTTGCCAGATATTTTAGACACATCTTGAGCCAATTTTTCAAAGTTCGGTTTTTCCTTAAATTCAATTGGCCAGTTGCACTAGAGCTTGGAATACCACGTACCACTGTTTTGGATATTTCGTATCTGGGACTACTTTGCTGAATTAATATGACAGATTTAAAAGGATTGGAAGGACGAGGACTGGCATAATCAGAACTGGGCTGCAGCGACGAACTCGTGTCTCGTTCGGTTACCAGAAAGCGTTCCAGGGGGCGACACGTGGAGGAAAGATACACCCTAGAGGCTAACTAGGCTTCAGCCTAGGGCCTCAAGATCAGAGGGGCCTGCATTCAAATTGTTAGCAAAATTAAAATTACACGATTCTAAAAACAGTAAATACTAAAACACTGAATCAAAAATAATTCTACACATATGACTCATAAACAAACATAATAAGTAATTTACAAACTTAAAAATAGGAGGTGAAACGGCCTCATAAATGGAATAGCATAGGGTCTTTTATCATCTAAATCCGGTCCTGGATACATCACATCTGACTGTGCCCTGTGTTCTTCAAGCACTTTTATGGATTTTACACATTTGACAAGCTGCCCTGCTCTGTCTTTTTACGAACAATTTTCCGGACAACATTTAAACAAGGCTGGGTTTTTATTGGGCTGCCAGAGGGCTTCTGTCCTGACGTAGGGGGAAAAAAAAAAGGTGAAGACAAGAAATATTCCTTTTGTTGACACAACTTTGTTGCACAAAAGTGCGGTGAAAACTGTTTTCACGCTGTAAAATCTCCGTTTTTGCAAACTATAGTAGTGGCTAAAGTTTTTGCTTCATTTAAGCGTTTGAATTTTTTTAATAATATGGGACGATATTTTCGATAGCAGTCAATATTCTTTTTTTTTTTCCTTTGGGTCTTGTGAAAACAGGTGGTATTACTGATGACTGAGAAAGGGCAGAAAAATTCTTAGTTGGTACAAAACAAGCCTTAACGTATACTCTTCGAGTAAAATGTTAGCTTACGGGAGTTTGGCAGTTTTTTCTTAGTTCATTGGAATGTATTTATACAAAATAAAATATCGAAAAGAATAAATCCTGTTTTTCAAGAACAATAGAAAGTTGTTTCAATCTACAAATTTATCGTATCCAACTCCGGCATAGGAGCTTTCAGTTCGGTTTCGCATATCAGCTTTCGAATCGAGTCCGTTCTGTTCTGAAACTTAATGCCCAAATCCACAAGACAATCTCAGATTCGTAAATACATTTCTTAAATTTATCATCTGTAAGGAGTGGATTCGCATTTTTAAGACAGCAAGTGCCCGGTGATAAAAATACTTCTGAGCCAAAGCCTTTCTTTTATGTCAAGATCAACTCAAATAAGAACTGGGCTTTTGGAAAAGAGAAGTACAGTAGAACCTCTTTAAGTCGAACCTCGATAAGACGAAAATCTCCACAACTCGAAAAAAAGTGTTGTTCCTTCCCTTCAAGCCCCAAAACCTCCATGACTCGAAATTTCAATCATCTATAAGTCGAAATGATTAGTCAATCCCCACAAGCCATTTTTGGTACATATTTTCCGTTCGTAACTCGAAAAAATTGGATCTCTGTATCTCGAACATTAGCAATGTTTGACTTTACAATCTGTACAACTCGATCATTTGAAACTAATTACTTGTATAGCTGGAAGAAAAATAAGTTACCGATTTTAAGAATTTGCCGACAATGCACGTCATTGTTTCTTAGAAAACAATTTCGGAATTATTTTGATTTTTGATTCGGAATTATTTTGACTTTTAAGTTGCAAATAAACGTGTTTATTACCTCTGTAACTTGAATATTTATTTATTCTACCTCTCTAACTCAAAATAAGTTAGAAAAATCTAGACCTCTACAAGTCGAATATTTCCTTACAAAATCCGCTCAAGTCGAAAACTCTATAATTCGAATTACTGGGCGTCTCCTTTGAAGCTCGACTTACAGAGGAATGGACCACGTGGATGAAGAGGATACGAGGTGCTCTTTCTTTCCCAGTTTCAACTCAAAACTAGTAATACACTCATGTCCATAAATTAAGGATAATTCAGAATCACACAGAAGTTGAACTCTAAAATAAAAATTTCACCAGTAGAATTATCACAAACATCTTGAAGAAGAATATTCAAATTACAGGAAACCACCAGATGGCGCGTATAGTACGTCACAATGACGAGAGTGTAAGAGAGAGGGGTATATAAGGAATGGTGGCAAAGAAGTAAAATTGTTCTCAAGCGCTTTAAAAAGCCTTTCAGTGCAATAACCGCATAGTTATGGCACAAAGGAAGCATTTGGATGATTTTTTACGTGGTAGAATTATCGGACGACTGGAATGTGGACGTACCTAGCTGGAAGTATCCGAGGAACTTGGAATCGCCCAGAGTGTCATCTCCAGGCTTTGGCAACGATTACAAGATGATGGTAATGTGAGTAGATGTTACAGCACAGGTCGCCCCGAGTTACAACGCCGAATGAGGAACGGTATTTAGCAGTTAGCGCCCGTCCTCACCGTGCAAACATTGTAGACGAAAGCCTTCAATTGGAGGATATCACCCGTATGGATTGGCCAGCATACTCACCGGACTTGAATCCAATAGAACATGTGTGGGATATGCTTGGCCGATGAATTGCAGCCCGTCAACCCCCTCCCACCTGTCAACCGGAACTTCGGAGGGCATTGCTTGATGAGTGGTGTAATATTCCCCAAGATCAGATTGATAATTTGATATTCAGCATGCCTAGGCGTTGTAAAACCTGTATTGCATCGTCCGGGAGACATACTTCATATTAACTATCATACTAACCATGTTATACTGTTTTTTGTAGATAGGTTCTTTTTGAAATTTGCTCCAGGAGTAAAAATCGCAATTTTATTAATCATGTCAAACATATAGCATCTTTTTGCTCTTTACCTCTTGTTTAATGAATAGACTTTACAAATAAGTCAAATTTGTTTGTCTCTTTCTTTGCCTGAACTTCATTATCCTTAATTTATGGACATGAGTGTATAAAAAAAAAAAAATTTTTAAGTCAATTCCTACTTTTTTTTTTTTTTTTTGCACTCTATTGCAGAAAGTCCTTTATAAATAATTTTCATTCATTTTTTTAAGTTTATCTGGCGCCCTCTATTGGTAGATATATGCTATTTAAATCCAATAAAAACTAAAATGAATGAATTAATATTTGAAAAAAACTGTATTCACATCCAGTGTCATCCACTATAATTTCAAAAAAAAAATGTATTTGAACTCGAGTGGACGAGTAAAAGTATTTCATGAACGATTGAAAATGTGAACGAGATATATATAGGGAGAGTGTGAGCAAATAGAAGGAATTGAATAACATAATGCTCACTTAACACCTCCACCATGCGACCTCCATTCCTAATTGGGACACAATCTTCGATGAGGAAATGGATTCCTCAAATCATCAGTTGCATCTCTCTTTAGCCGCAGGAGAGAGAGAAAAAAAAAAAAAGAAGAAAAGAACAGAACGATGCTCATCGGTGAGATTCCAATCTCTAGTTCGATTCGTAGCGGATTAGAAGCCCTGATGAATGCCTTGTTTGCAGAAAAACCGATAGTTCAAGGTCACAGAAGTCAAAGAATTGTTAGCTGCCAGCCCAAATAAAAGGCTACCCAAAGCTACATGCGACCTTCTGCTGATGTACAGAGGGGAGGGGGGGAATTATTAGTCGCATAGAAACACGTGATCACTTAAGTCTCCGACTTCCGCAAACTTTCTCTGAAGGAACTTGTTCGCGAGAGATAATAATTGAATGGAAATGCCTTCGTTTGCCCACAAAAGGGTTTGTGGTATTCAGACGCCGTTGTGGAAAAGAAAAAAATCAGTGGTCTTGTTATCCGTTCATCTGGATTGCTTATAGAAACCTTGATGTTGTCAAATGTGCTTTCTTGAGGATGTGTAGTAGAAAAGCGTTAATATTCGTCAAAGAATTCCTTCTGTTCCAAAGCTAAATAATGATTCTCTAAAACAGGGATAATAAATCATCATAACTGGCTCGACAGCCCGTTGCGGGCCTGGGTCTTCTTTAAAAGATCCAGCCAGGCTGTTTTCCTCTTGGCCGTGGACCTCCAGTTTTGATCTTAATAACATTAAAGTCAGAGGGATAGTAAACCTAGAGCTTATTTTGACACTAATCATTCTACATAATAGCTTTATATTTTAAATAATCAAAAAAGGCGCATTTTCATTTTGATAGGAAAGATTGGTGTATATTTATATTGCGATATATTTTAAAATGGTCTTAGAATTTTGCATACATTTTCATTAAATGTTTTCAACAGGAAGGTAGTAAATAATACAAATAAGGAAAAAGTAGTTCAACTTGCATTAAAAACTGTAATCATTGCATCAGGTTATTTTAGAGCTGGTTGCATATCTTCTAAAGAACATTTATAGTTAAGATGTCACGAAAATTAAAGTTGCCCATATCTTCTGTAAGAGGCCTGATCTTCTGTAAGAGTGACTGACGCTTGGGGCCCGAGGTTTCGGGTTCAAATCTTGGCGGCGCCGTGGATATTTTGAATCCCCTTTAAAACTTGTGACTGTTGTGTGTAGGGCTGACAAATCCTACCTGTACAAAGAAGACATCTTCTTGATTTAAAAAGAAAAATTATACCAATCTATTATTTTCATAATATGACGACCTTATTTTTACGGAAATGATCGGAGTGTACATGAAATAATCTGAACTACCGAAACGCTAATAATCTAAAATACCGAGAAATATATGAAGAAAATGAAAACTAATAAGAAATGGCGTACTATAGTTAGTCAATTCAAATAAATACAATACTTTTATTTACATCTGACGATGTCACACACAAAAATAATAGAAAAACAGACGCAAAAAACCCCGCGTCTACCACAAATGACCGCCAACAAGAAAGTTCTAAAATACAGGGAGAAAAATTATTAAACGAAGTAAGGTTACAGTTAAGTGGAGTGGTAAAATGGTAAATAATTCAAAAAGTTCTAGATAGACAGCATTTTCGATAATAACTACTTCAGGATCATTAGGATTTTACATTTTGAAAAACAACTTAATTCTTCAATCTTTTTTTGTCTAAAGAATTATTTACATAGAAAACTTTCTTTCCTATTTTATAGTATCCAATTTATTTAAAGTACGTAGGAGCCCTTTTTTTTTTTTTAATGGGATGCAAATATATGAAGAATATATTTGCATCCCATTAAAAAAAAAAAATTCCAAAATTAAAAATTCCATGATTTTTATATTATAGGGAGATATTTAACCGTTTGTATTGAAATGGTTCGAAAAATATGGGTATGGGTTTATTATATATTTTTAATTATATTTATATATTATATATAAATATATATTAATATATATTTTTTGATATAATGGCTCATTATATATTTTTTAAAATATTAAATTGATTTCATTTTATAATGGAATCGTTTTTAAAGAATTAGTTAAAAGAAATGTATACTTTGTATGACCTCCAATGGACTTGTACCCCTTTCAAAATGTGAAAATCAAACACTCATGAAATATTAAATATGGGATTTCAATGGAATCGAACATATTTTTGTATGAAATTTTTATTCCATATGTCAAATAAATAAATAATATAAAATGCTTTATTTCAGTATTTCTTCAGGCAATGTTATATTAATTACTTTAATTACAGCGTTCTATAAATACGTGCAACTCTGGCGCTCGGTGCTACTTGTTTGGGGTTCGAATCCCGGCTGTGATTGGATGTTTGTAATGATTCGAATTCACTTTAAACTGTAGGTCAAAGTGTGATAGGACTGAGGCCTGATGGCCCAGTGGCTAGCGCTCTGGCTCTCAGTACCCATAGGTTTCATCCCGGCGGTGCCATGGATGTTTGTAGGGGTTCGGAATCCACTTTAAGCTGTAGGTCCCGGTCTCCTATAACCGTAGAACGTCACAGAGGCCAATCGGACTTCTTCTCACCCCCATCATTCCCAAACTGTAAAAGGGGCAACTCAGATCTAAGGCACAGTGATGTGGTGCGGTGCAATAGCAGCAGCAGCAGTAGTAGTAGTGTAATAGGGACTGTAGAGCACTGGGTGTGGGACTGATAACCCTATCCTGTAAAAAGACCCCATGTCCTGTCTCGAAATCGGCGAGTAGGCAGACTGCTTTGGCACACCATGGGCTGTAGTGGTTAAAAATTAGTTAGTTATTAATAGGTGCCATGTTTAATTTTTATCATTAAAACTTTCTTTATAAGTTTTCGAAAAGAGTCATGACGTATTGGGGGAATATAAGATCATGGATCCGTCCTGTCGTTGAATTTTTCAGATGTGTTGGAATCGGCAGGATGATACAGTATTGTATGTATCAAATGTTCGCAGTCTTCTGCGTCTGGGGCGTACATCTGGTGTTTTAAACTGCGCATTTCCATCTAGTGATGTTTTTCACAGCCTCGTGTAAGGTGAGCGAACAGAACACACTACTCATAACTTTTTTTGACGATAATTCAGAAGCAAACATCACAATTCCAGTGAACGGACTAACATTTTTATTCACTAACAGTGTTGGTAAAAAATATAATACATAAAAATGAATCAGCGAAATTATGTTGTATAATTTTGAAAAAATTATGCCTTTACGAAAAGTGGGATTATATTACTTTGAAAGTAATTATATCTGCAATTTTATTAACTACGTCAATTTATATTGACAAAAGGATGCGAAGTTTGATGTATTTTTGAGGGAAACCATTTATAGATTAAAAAAAAAAAACTCATAGAAGATTCCATTCATTGCTATCATGAACTAACTTTTTATCAAAAATGATGAACTTACACAATTTCAAAGAAAACGACGCATATTACTACGAATCTAAGAAGAACAATTTATTCAGAAGAATCTTTAAAACATTTTTTCTCCTTCGATATAAAGACTGCTTAGAGAAATATAGTTTTTAAATTACTAAAATATTTAATGTCAAACAAATCATTTTTCATTTTTTTTTTTTTTTTTTTTACTTGAGATTAAATGAACACATTAGTTAGTTTACAGATTCTCACCCGGAGACAGTATCTTTCACGTACCCTGCACAAGTATCGGGATTTCGGCTTAATAATGGAGTCCTTTCACGAATCTATAATTATCTATGTTGCATACGTTACACGTGTTACATAATAGTGTCTAATTATGACTGTATGTTGTTTGCGCGTGTGTCAATAAAGCTGTGAGTCCACCAATTTGTGGCTCAACCCAACCACACCCAGTTACAATATGGCTGCCCAACCTGCACACTACAGTGATACTTTTGGTACTTTTGTGTCATTCAGGTGCAACTTCCAACTATAGCCTATTTTTCATTTTTGGCGATGACGCAGTAAACCAGCGCTGTAAACAACTTCGAAAGTAAAATAATTCATTTTCATTCATTCCATTTCATTAAAAAAAAATTCTATTAACATAGGAAACATAAACCAAAGAAATAAAAATTACTGCATTTGGCGCTTTATCTCTTGAGCCCGGCTAATGGAAAAGCACCCACATTTTTGCGCGATAATCTGATCCATATATAAATAGTAAATTCGTTTTCGAAAAAAATTCTAAAAGCTATCAGCTTATAAATGGAATTATACACTAATTAAATAAAATATTAATAAAAATATATATTTTATAATCAGAATTCATTCGTGCGCCAAAGATGACATTTTTATTGTTCTTTTTAGTATATTATAATTAGCAAGAGTGGAGTTAAAACTCTATTTCAATGATTCTCAAAGAGTCCGCCGTGGTAATCAGAGAAGTATGTGTGCCCTTATAAAAACAAATAGAGTTACTTTTTTTCTTGTCCGTTTTCAGTTCAAGGCAGCTTCCGCTACAAACTTTTCTGATTTAAAAGATGGTTAGGGTTCATGTTTTTGATAAACACAAAAATGAATAAACTTAATGTATGTTTAAATTTTAACGCATTGCTTATTTTTTTCTGTAATATTGGATTGAATTAATATAACATATCTCACCGAAATTTATGTAGAGGCTCCAAAAGTTCGATAGCCGCTGCTCTGTCTCAAAACGCTCAGATAGACTAAACATACTCATTGTTTATTATTTACTTTTAATCAGCCTGCTATCTTGAATATTTACTTTTGATAAATTAATTGG
Source organism: Caerostris extrusa (assembly GCA_021605095.1). Lineage (NCBI taxonomy): Eukaryota > Metazoa > Arthropoda > Arachnida > Araneae > Araneidae > Caerostris > Caerostris extrusa. The sequence continues at coordinate 35,367 of BPLR01008612.1, read as the reverse complement.
AAAAAGAAATATAAATAATTTCGCCTGGAATTTCAATGATGTCCTTCATTTTAGACTGTTTTTAACCGTTTTCTTACAATGAAAATATTTAAGCAATTTTGTGCTTTCAATAAAAAATGTCAATTATTTGTTAAGTAGTAAAAGTAAAAATAAGCTATATAAATTAAATTTCAGCACTATTTTTCATAAGAATATTTAAAATTGTCAAATAAACGAGCACATATATATATATATATATATATGTGTGTGTTGTGATATATGTGTATTGTGATTTATATATATGTATATGTATATATATGTGTTGTGATATATGTATTGTGATTTATATATATATATATGTATATATATGTGTTGTGATATATGTATTGTGATTTCCTTTTGCAATACAAATTGTAAGTTGACATCAATCCCAATTACATTTGCTTATGTCTTGTATGTTTCTTTCATTTTCATGTGAAGAGTCTTAGAAAAAAAATGATAAAATAAATCTGAATTCATCGCAGAGTTTCATCTTTCAAGGAAGAATTTTTTAGGTGAACGGAAAAAAATTATGTCAAAAAATCATGGACCCTCTCAACATAATTAATCAAGAACTATGGACTCTAAAATTCTAAAACCAAAAGTTATATCAATTTTATTTTCAAATTGTATATTTTATCTCAGTATTTTGTCTGGTCTTTGTACGACCAGTATCCTATGAGAAACTATGAGATCCTACCATTATCCTATTCCTATGAGATCATAAGAGATTTTGTAAATTACTAATCTGAATTTTACTCAACTAACTCTTAAGAGTCAGTTACCAAGGGAGAGCTTGAAGATCCTAGAAGTTGAGACCACCTACACCCGCTACCCCGAAACTAAATTGGTTGGTTACATATTTATACAGATGGCTCCTTGACTGAACATTCACCAAATGTCGGAGCAGGAACATATCCTTCCAATTTTTCTATGTTCCTGTTGGAAACAAAAAACGGTTTTCGATGGAAGAACTATCTATGTAGCTCATTAGAACTTGTCCTCAGACGTCTTTGCAATAAGGTGGTTTTACTGTTGACTCAGGGCTGCCATACAAGCTATTCGATTCTAAGAATATCTTAGCATGCTGAGCTCTTCTTGAAAGATTAATGGTAGAGGGCTGATGCATCGTCCTCCAGTGGATCCCTGGACACTGTGACATTTTAGGTAACGATCAGGCAGATTTGCTGGCTAAGGAGGGCACACGAATAGTCCAACAGTACTTTCAACTCATTTCATTTTATGAAGCATTATATCAAAAATAAAATGAAACTTAGATGGAATGCATTATTCATTGCTTACATCTCCTCGAGGAGTTATAGGAACATTTTGGAACAGGGTATTTTGGACAAACCTCGTGGAAACAGCTGTCACGGAATTCAGACTTGCTGTGGACCCTGAGTGCTTGGAAAGCCATCTGCACCGCATTGGCATTTTGATAGCCCAAAACTGCCCGATCTGTGGGAAAGACAGGATAATGGACAGGCACCCTATAGTAGGGTGCTCGACCTTACGTGGGAACTCCGAGGTGAAAAGTTATTGGAGCTTTAGATTTGTGCTGATGAGACATTAACTTTCCACCAATACGAATTCGTCATAATTATGTTAACCTAAAAGTTGAAATAGGCGTCAAAACGAATGACAGACGTCGGGAACCATTGATTTTGATGCAAGGCTTCGCAATTTTCGCAGTGCAACTTAACTTACAGCTGCATTCGCCGGTAATACGCGTTTGAATATTCACTTGCGACTAATATCGTGGGGCAGAGGATGTACTAAATTTTTAAAGATTAAAACGACCAGAAAACTGACGACGAAGAAATAAACCTAAGGAACATATATAACCTAATACATATATAACTTAATACATATATAACTTATATACCTAACCTGACAAAGAAATTAAAACCTAAGGTTAAAATTGCTAACTATTTTGTGAAACGTTTCTTTAGAAAACGTTGCTTGTTCCATTTTCTGCATTCAAGGGAGAAAAAAGAAAGAAGACTGGAAACTGACCAAAGAAGAAATGCATTGTTGCGTTTTTGTAAGTATTCCGCCCTCGGAATCGGCTTGTTTTTCTGGTAAACATGCTGACGTGAGTGCTGTCTGTTTTTTCCGCAAAACCCGAGGAACAGAAACCCAGAGAATGCTCCTAATCCACCCCGAAAGACGATCGCATCTTCCTTTCAGATAAGGCGACACAACCCCGCATTGTCCTTCGAGGCCGGCAGGATGCTGGCGACACACAATCCAGACCGTCGCATTTCCACAAAGCGATCTCATTTACGCTCGTAATTGTCCGCGAGGAATCTCTGAACTGCTTTTTCTTTTTTGCAAATTTCTGAATGTAAAGTTCGTTATCAGCTAATTTGAGGGTATACAGCAGTCGTCGAGGTCATTAGGAGGATGACTGTTAAGACAGCAACATTTGCAATGGATATTAGGTCAGACCTCATCACAGAAAAACCGACCACGATCAGATATAGAATATTTTAAATAATGGAAAACGGAAAAACATTTTCTGATGCTATTGTTAAGTTAGGTAACAAAATATTGACAAACATGGAAATGAATATATATATATATATATATATATATATATATAATTTTGTTCAAATTTGGCAAAAAAATTTATTTTTCTTACTTTACGTACAGATTACTTAGGATTTAAGAAATAAATATATCATTGCTCGGCTGGTGTCGGGCAACAGCATCTAATATTTTATCTACGAGGAAGACAGTTTTAACTTGTAGGAAAGCCTCTGTAAAGTCAACTACTAAGTTGTAAAGCATCTTTGATTTAATACAAAAACCAGCTAGCACCCTTACTGAGAAATCTTCATCATCATCTTCAAATCTGCCAATTAATGTATAAAGCTGAATTTTCAATAACATCTTACTTGAACTTGGTTACTTATCTTACTTGAGGACATCTTACTTGAAGCTTCTGCGGGTCGTAATATCTGATTTCAAAACTTGTTCTTGCTTTAAACCCTAAACATAGGGTTACAAAATTTCGGCCTTCCTCCGCACACAATGTTTAATATAAATCAGTGCATAAAGGAAAAAAATCAGAATGAACTCATCGGGTATGGATTACATCATTGGACTTTTCAGTAACCATCAGCCTGACTTCAGTAACCATCAGCCTGACTTCAGTAACCATCTTGTATATAAAAATACCAGCCCTTTTAGTACCAAAATAGACGTCGCTCTGTAACACTGTAGTGTGTCTAGTAAAACGGATATAATAAAAGAACTTTAATGGGGGAGAAATTAGCAATTCTGATTCGATATCGAAATGAAATAAAAATATTCCGTTTAGAAATTTGAAAAACATTTTCAAGTTACTTGTCGGGAAACAAAACATACTGGAATGCTTGCTTACAAATGTGTTTTATTAGAAAACCCCATAATGATATTCGATAATTCACACTCTCACGTGCAGCTGCACTTTTATTAAAGATAAGCATAAAGATAAATTACCGTATTAAAGTACAACATTAAAGATAAATTATTGAACTTGAATGGATTGTTTGGAGTTTATGTATACATGCAAATTGGTTGCAATAGGTTTTTTTTAATTAAAGACTTATAGCAACCAGATGTTACTACTTGTCGATTTTACATTTTAAGATGAATTACCCTCCTCATTTCCCATCATTTGATTAAATTTCCTTTATTTTCCTTAATTAGTAGTAATACTTCTTCTATATTACGGAATTGATTAGACAAATAAGAATAGAGAAAGAAAAAGAAAAACAGAACATTTAGACTATTTTTAAACGTAATAATTTAATGTAAATCACTGTATATTTGCTTTCCCTATTTTAAAGCAATTTTCAAAGCCGTTAGCTGTGACGCCATCAATTTCATTTAAATCTAGCTAATGTAAAGTCTCAAACTTTGTTGAGACCTCTGACTTCACCCTCCGTTCATCTCAATACCCATTTCGAACCTAATTTCAGAATAGTAAATAATTACTTTCTACAAAAAACTTCACATTCATGTTGCCAATTTTTAAATTGGGTTTCGAGAAGTAATTTATCTAATTGGTTTCTAATGTTAAAATCGCAGGTAAAGAATGCCTACCGTAAGTAGTGCGGCAATTTAGGAAAGAATTAGAAAATAATTTAAGAAACTTAAAACATCCATAAAGCTTCTGACCCCCAACATTTAATGGCGTCACGAATCAAATTTCCATTTCGCTTCACTTCCTCAAGAATAAAACGGTGAATAGCGGAATCCATTTTGGCATTGTTTTCTTAATGTGTTGCCGAAATCTAATTGAATTTCGCACAACCACGATTTCTCCAGGCATGCGCATGGCATTATCATGGGATCAGAACCTGCCTTTAGAGCCATAAACCAATTTTGCAGATATTTACCTGCACGTTTTTTTTTTTTTTCTTTTCGCAATCTGTATTTACGAAGTCGATGAATACACAGATAGGCCTAAAAAATAGAACACATGGCGTTAGAAAAAGAAAATGGCTATTTTGGGAAAACATTCTTTTTCTCCTTTTTTATTTCTTTTCTTTCCCGTGCTAACTAGATCTCATCACAGATTACGAATCCCATTGTTGTTAAAAAATGGAATGGAAAAATTCAAACACACAGATGGAATTATTAATATTGTTTTTCCTTTTTTAGCTGTCAGGTGTAACCTGAACATCACTTTGTTGTAAACACTTGTTTCACCGGAACAATTGACTTTAGATTTTTTTCTAAAAATACTAGCAAATTGATTTCGTTTTTATTACTTTAGTTCAAAATAATTTCTGTAAGAAAACGAACGAAGTATGTTAATCGTGTTTTGCAAATGATCAAATTGCTTTGAATTACGTGAACGGTTCTTTTTCAATTCCTACTATTCACACACTCTCTATATATATCTTCAAATTTTTAGTCGTTCATAAAATACTTTTTATTTATCCACTCGAGTTCAAATACATTTTTTTTTTTAATTTGTAGTGGATGACACTGGATGTGAATACAGTTTTTTCAAATATTAATTCATTCATTAAATTTAATTAATTAATTTTAGTTTTTTCAGATTTTAGATTTAAGTTGCATGTATCTACCAATAGATGGCGCCAGATGTAAGAGGAAAATTTCAATTTTATTTATAAAGGCCTTTCTGCAATAGAGTGAAAAAAAATAGGAGTTGACTTAAAAAGTTTTTTTAATTACTTGTTTATTATCTTAAGACGCAACAATAAATTAAATGTAATTAAATAAAAAAAAATTTTTACAAATGACTTTTATATATTTTTTTATTATCAGGATGGGCTGTAATTTTTATTCAAATGAAAACCATCTATCTGCATGCAGGCAGTTCACTTTTCTGAGAAAGTGGAATGTCCGACGCCATGCTTATCCTTTTAGAGAGATTTCCCCTTCAAAGCTTACGTGCACTTTGGGGGCTTCTTTTCTCAACGGTCATCGCCCTCGCGTCTTTATAGGAATTGAAAACAACTGAATCAGCAGAATCATTTTTTGAAGAAAATCAAGATAACGTAAGCAACACTGACACGATACAAATTGCATACTACTGTGTCCAAAAAGTAAGACCAGTTTTCAATTTAAATTTCCCGGGCATATAGTATTTTAACTTTTCTTTTCTTTTTTTTTTTTAGGTTGTTGGCACGGGGCCTGAATGGCCGAGTGGCTGGCGCTCAGTACCACACTTTACGGGCTCGAGTCCCGACGGTGCCATGGTTGTTTTGTAGGGATTCGGAATCCACTTTAAAAAGTAGGTGCCGGTCCTAATAGAATCGTAGAGCGTTGCGGGGACATTGTGACTCCTCGTCACAATGTCCCCATATCTTCAAGCTACACGCGCCGCCTGGGTAATGCAAAGTAAGTACGTCTGTGCTGCGCTTGCCTTAAGACATCCAAGACCAAGCTGTCAAAGTGTTTGTCAGCTGCATTAGAAAAAAAAAAAAAAAAAAAAAAAAAAGGGCACTGTCCTCGACATCTGTGTGAAATGTGACGTCAAAATATTCATCAGCGTTTGAGTTACGCTTGGCTATGTGAGACGCTAAAACTGTTTTCGGCGATTTTGGACTTACTTTTTCGACAGAGTAGTAAAAATTCTTTTCCATTTTTAAATCTACAATCATTAATATTTTACAATAAATTAGCAGTTTTTGAAAGTAAAACGTTGCAAAAAATGACCAAATATTTAATAGTTTCTTCCGTCATTATGCCATTCTGTCCTTTAAATGCACAACAATAAAATGGTTGTGAAATTTTAATATCAGCTATAATTTTTTTCTCTTTTTTTCTTTTACAACTAGCAGTTTTTGTTACTAAATTATGTTATTTAGTTTATCAATTATTTCTTATATTTTTTATTTTTTTAATATTCTTTAAATATTGTAGCCGTGCTTCCTCTTACACTCTAGCAACAGCGCTTCCCTTTGGCATTCAGGAGAAGAAGTTCAGGACTCCAAACTCTCATCCGAGAGGAAGTACAACAACCATGCGCTTCTGTTGAGAAAAGTTTAGTTTACAGTCTCTCACCCCGGGAGAAAATATACCCAACACATCCCTGCTATTTAATTTCTAAAAAGTAAGACCCATTTTCAATTTAAAATTCCGGGAATTATGGAATTTCAATTTTTCTTTTTTAAATTGCTGACACTGTGCTTGACATATGTATGAAATTGGAAGTCAAAATATTATAACGTAACTCAAACATCATTAATATGACATTAATGATGTTTGAGTTTAACTTTGTGAGACGTTAAAACTGTTTCCGGCGATTTTTGAACCGTCTGAATTAATGGAGCAAAAACATACATTCAATTTGGTTTGCGGAAACGTATAGAATTTTGCAGAATTCATTCGATGGGCATTCCTATATCGGAAAGAAATGTTTACAAGTGGTGTAAACAGTTCCCAGAAGGCAGAGAAAGCGTTGAAGATGAAGAGCCCTCTGGTCGACCCTCCACCTCAATCGACGAAGCTCACGTCCAAAAATGAAAGATTTGGTGCTTGCAAACCGTCGATTTACAATTAGAGACCTTGCTGAAGATGTTGGTATTTCAAATGGATCGGTTCATTCCATTTTGGGCCTCAAACGCGTCAAATCTCGATTGGTACCGAAAACACTGAATGCGTTAGCTCACACTGCATTGATTCTTCGTGACTTTTTCGCCACAAATGAAACCCATATCGTTCCACAACCACGGTATTCACCTAATTTAGCGTGCGACTTCTGGCTATTCCCTAAACTCAAAAGACCACTCTGGGGACACCGTTTTGAGTCGATTGAAGAGATTCACCGTGAATTCGCGCTCGTTTTGAAGGCTATCCCTGCCAATGACTTTTTAGCATGCATTGAGGGATTGGAAAAAAAAAACGCTGGTATAAGTGCATTGTGTCCAGAGGGAATTACTTTGTAGGCGATGAAATAAATTTAAAAGAATAAGTAAAGAGTTTTTGAAAAATAAATAATTGGTCTTACTTTTTGGGCACAGTAATATCTGTCTTTAGACGTGTTAAATATTGTATGCGTGTGGTGTGTGTGAGTGTGTCAATAAAGCTGTGAATTCTCCATCCTGTGCATCAAATATCTCAACACAAACCTCACCCAGTTAAAATTTGGTTGTCCAACCTACACACTACAACATCTTATAAAAAGTATAAAATGCCTGTAACCAAAGAATACAAATATACATAACATACAAATATACAGGACATACAAATGTCTTGTTGATTAGCATATATAATTCTTAACTAAGTTAGCTTGTTCGAAATCCCTCAAACATCATAAATTTTTTTTTCTCTATGCTGGACATTGGCGATTCTTTCCACTGGATTTGAAAGGAGGAAGATATGATTCCTCTAGATGCCACCAGCAGAGGTATTCATTCGAAATTGCAGTGGTACCAGAAAATAAAGTTGACTTACTGAAATTGAGGGGGTTTTGGGGGTCGAAATGTTTGGGAATGATGTGGGTCAAAAAAGTCTGACTGGGCTCCATGTCGCTCTTACAGTCATATGAGATCGGGGCTTCGGATTCGATCCAATCCGGGCCTACGGCTTAAAGTGGATTCAAACCACTACAATCATCCATGGCACAGCCTTGACTCGAATCCGAAACCTGTGGCACCGAGTGCCAGAGCTGAGACACCTGGGCCATTCAGGCCCCGTGCATTAGGACTGAGGTTCAATCCGCTGGCGCCTTTGTTGTAGACTGTTTCAAAAAGGAGACTCGATGGACTTTGTGATGTTCATTATCTTACCTCGTTAGTCGGACTATCTGGGACATATTTTGGGTCTTCTTCCATACGTTGCGGGGTAGTTCCCCCTAAAGGTCCTCCCGGAACACACTTCCCTCCTTCTTCAGAGACACGGAGCCATGTCAGACTCCTACCTACGGGTGCCCCACCCCTTTCCCTTCAACCGAGTAGATTGCTTATGGAATACAACCCTCCATGGCACTACAGGACAATGAGGATTAGCCATAACAAAATTGAAATAATAAAAGTAATTGCGGCTGAAAGAGTAATTTTATTAAAAACTTTTAGCACAATCGCTTACAAAAAAATTTTATGTAAAGATGTGATAAGATTTTAAAATTCAGAATTAATTAATATCGTAAAAATTAATTTTAATCTAAGCATTTTTTTCCATGTATATCTTTATTGAAGTAGTTCATTCTGTTGCTAATTCTTCTTCTGATATTTTCATTTAAGACAAAAAAGTTGTTTTTTTCAAGTCATTTTTTTTTACAAAAATCGTCAAACATACTAACTTTAAGTGTACAAAAAGCTTCTTGAAATTTTTTTTTTCTACCGTGTATATGATAGGATACATTTTTAATCCTATCAATCCGAAACTAAAAAGCTCTATACTATTTCCACATTTACTTATTATAATGATAGTTATTTTGCGCGTTCCTTTTACCATTCCAGCTTAGGAGATCTTACTATCGAGTCAGAAGACCTATTTCAGAAATGATCAAAACCCCGATCGGGCATTCTTAAAAAAATAAATAAATGAAATGAAATAAATAAATATATAAATAAAAAACAGAACGCTACTTGCAATCGATGCTATCTGTTTTCGTCCGCCTTTCGCAAAATCCAATTACTCTTCTTTGTCGAACAGTTCTCCTGTTCCGTATCATCGTGTTCGAATCCATCTTTCGAACAAGGAAGGAGATAAACAGACGATAATGATACCAAACGATCGGAGGTGAGGGGGTCTCTCCCCCCCTGCCTCTCTGGGACAAAAGAGAAGCAGAGTGGTCACCTGTATCTGCAGCCGATAGCGGTCGGGTTACGGATGGAACAAAAATCGGCGGTCATTGCGTTCCATTGTTCGAATCACGCGCGCTTCCTTGTTGGGGATGCCTCCTTCTATTACAGGCGATCACGATTCACGCCCTTTGTTATCGTCTGCTCTGGGGAGTGCCTTCTTCTCAGCTCCAGCAAGAATAAAAAAAAGGGCACCCCGAAAAACGATTGGATTCAAATTCCGATTAAATCGTCCCATTTATTTCGAAGCTTCGCAGGGTAATCGCTTTTGGGATTGTTCATCCTCTTCGGCGATGTTTACATGTGTGTGTCTGCGTATTCAATTAAAACTGTTCTAATCAATTTGTTTTTTGTTTATTGGAGTAGAAATGATTAAAAAGCTTTTCACAGTGACAACACAGGGCACAAGAACAAGGTTAGCGTGAATGAAGGATCGTATTTAAAAAAATTTTTTTTTTTCAAAACTGTTACCTATAATGAGTGATGCATGAAAATAGGGAAAAAATTTACAGTCCTTTTTTTTTTCAATAAACTCATTTTTTTTAAACTTCGTCCCATGCTCATTTTATTCAACATTGTCCCATGTTCCTTTTTTTCCAACATTGCTCCATGCTCATTTTTTTCCAACATTACCCTATACTCCTTTTCTCCAACATCATACCATGCTCATTTTTGTCCAACATCGCCCTATGCTTATTTTTGTTCAACGTCGCCCTATGCTTATTTTTGTTCAACATCGCCCTATGCGTATTTTTGTTCAACATCACCCTATGCTCATTTTTGTCCAACATCGCCCTATGCTCATTTTTTTACAGCATCATGCAATGCTCATTTTTGTCCAACATCATCCCATGCTTATTTTTTCCAATATCATCCCGTGCTCGTTTTTTTTTTCCATGTCCGCCCTATGCTCATTTATTTCACCATTTTTTCAGTTACCGTCCCAAGACGAGTAGGAGTGAGATTCTTCAAAACAGAATGATTTTTTTTTCACCATGTGCCATTTCTTTTTCTAAACGAGGAAAGTGTAGCAAATATTTGGAAATGTTGTAAATAAGGCTATTTTCACAACTTCGGGAAGCTAATACGAATTTTGAGATCAACAAGATGGGGATCCTGCCCCATTAAGTTGTGGATGGTCGTAGTTATTTAAAACAAGAGAAGAGAAAATGTTGGCAATCTTTGAAAGAAAAGTGCTACGAACTATTTTTGGTGGTATCGATGACAATGGAAATTGGCGAAGAAGATACAATTTAGAACTCTACAAACTTTTTAGAGATATTGACATTCTAAAATGTGTTAAACTGAACAGAATGAGATGGGCCGGTCATCTCATAAGAATGGAAAAAGATAGAGCTGCTTTGAAAGTTTTCAATGTAACCCCTTTCGGACAACGACCCAGGGGAAGACCAAAAGAGATGGGTCGACTGTTTAAGACTGATTTTAATGTTATTAAGATCAAAAACAGGAGATCCACGGCCAAGTGGAGAACAGCCTGGCTGGATCTTTTAAAGAAGTTCAAGGCCCACAACGGGCTGTCGAGCCAGTTATGATGATGAATTATTTAAAAGATTATTCTCTTCGGTGATTTACCCTTATTTAAATGACCACCCTAATAGCACCCTATGATTTCTTTTCATGGTAATTACATTAAAGATTAGGATTATAAACCATCCTCATCGAAAACCCTCAAGGAACTTGATGTTAAGAGCCGTAGACAGTATAAAAACTACAAAATGTTTGTGGAGCAAACTTGATAGCATATGAAATGTTTGGCGTATTACAAAAGGTCCCTGCATCAATCCTTTGTAACTGAAAAGTGAATATCCTTCTTTATTGCTCATGATATTATGTACAATAGTTTTAAAAATACAAGTGTTTGGCAAATACAAAGTGATTCCTTTATAATAACAACCTAGTGTTAATAGTGTGTTAGCAAGTGCTGCATCTCTTTAGTATTCACTCAAGAGGTGGAATTCAAAAATGCTACAAAATGGCACGACAGAGAATCATTTGCTTCATAGGTGAAAATGCAAATGTCCTGCAATGCCCTTGATGATTTTTGAAACTCATGATTTTTGTGTAGAATGGTTCTTCTTTTCTAATAAAAATCTGAATGCTTCTCGTTTGATTTATATCTATTTATCGATTTTAAGGAATTGGTTTATTTTTTCCTTCATAATCTCGAATGATTCATTTAATAAGATTATACCTCGACCGTGAATAATGTTTAAGAATTTCAACTGTCTAATTTCTCTGTTTTTTTAGAAGAATCAGCATGAGCAATAGTATTAATTCCCAATCAGAATAATAGTATAAACGTACAACAGAATAAAAGTATAATAGTACAGAAGAATAATAGTATAACAGTATTAATTCCCAAACAGTTGTTGTAGTTTTTAGAGTTTCAATATTTTGGTCATTTGCTGAGAATGTTACTCCGCGTCCGTAGCTTATCTTAGTTACACGCACCTCCTGGGTAGTGCTAAGTGAGTAATGTCGGTGCAGCGCTTGCGTTAAGGCATCTAAGACAATTGTCTAAGTGTTTGCCATCAGCATTATAACATACACTCAAGAGCCAAAACATTATGACCACCTGTCAATAACGAGTTGGCCCACCTTTGGCGCGCAACACAGCTTCAACCAGCCTTGGCATGGATTAATATCAGTTAAATACCACTTCCAACTGATCACGTGCCTTCCACGTCATCCAGGCGAGTTCATTGCAAAATGTAGGGGTGGTCATAATGTTTTGGCTCTTGAGTGTGTATATATATATATTGTTCATTAATTTAGCAATGCATTTTTTTCTTCCTTTAATTACAAAAATTTCTCGAAATTTAAACACTGTTTTTAATTACAAAATAATTCTCTTTTACATAAATTATTTCCTTTTAAATATTAGAAATAATTAGCAAAATAATAATATCCAATCTGTACATTCGAAGACTATTTCTGAAATCTTTTTCGTTGACGTGCGAAGAAGTCAATGTCTGACTACATTTTTTACACGATTCAAACCAAAAGCAAAAGAAGAAAAAAAGGAAAAACACATTTTAAATTTTAAAACAGATTGTGTTTGGTTAAAAGTAGAAAAATGACTCATCAAGTCAAACGGATCTTATCTGAGGGAAAAAGGCTAACGTACCGTAACTTGCAAACGTCACTCAAAAAGATAAAATGCTTCGATGCAACCAGGGGAAAAAAAGGCACTCGAGCTTTGCAGTTTCGGAACATCCCAACTGAAGTTTTTCTCTTCAGAGCAAATAAAAGTGAACAAATAAATAAAAGAGACGAGATCTTGTTTTGGAGCTTCCACGGAATAGAGGTTGCCTTTAAAAAAGACAGATTGATATTCTGCTTCTTTTTTTCTTTTTTTAATTTTCAGCTTAGAATCTTCTCGGCATAAAATTTAATGACCTTCATCATGAATGCGCAGGAGCAGCGAGTTTTAATGTGTAATGGAGTCTCTGGCAAAGATACAACCGTGAACATAAACTGGCGAAATGTGACACGGATGTTTGTTGAGGTTGAGCGCAGTCAATGGCGCCATGCATTGACGATTCGGTGCCGAGAAAATTCTTTCCGATTTGGCCATTTTTATTAAAATAGTTAAACTGGGTGTTCCACTTTAAACCTCGCAGAACATCCCGGTTAGCAGACATTAAAAACGCATTGCATATGTTCATTGTTGTAGCGGATGACCTGATACTGTTTATGCTGAACATCATTATTAAACTCAAAGATTTGAAAATGCTTCATTCATTTGGCTATTTTTGAGTTGTTTTTCTTTAAGTATTGAAGCCCTCTTTCAAAAAAAAAAATTAACTTACTATGTTCGTACTTATTTTTCTAAATATTGGTTTCAATTTCCTCCGGCGTTGACATCCCCATCACTTCAATAACAAAGTGCTCATAAGCATTAATAATTCTTTTTTTCTCCATTTGCGCAACAGCCACATAGTGGGTCAAGCTGTTTGCCTACTGGCAGGAACATACAACAGACTTCGCGGTAATAAAGTAATTCACTAAAAGTCATAAAATGATTGTCACCTTCCTACCTTAAAAGGAAAGGGAGTTTGTTGGATAATTTAAATTCTTCACAGAAATTTCACATTTTAATGTTTCATTGACAAACTATTATTATAATGTACTAACAATAATATATTATATAATTTTTTAAATATAATAATGGTTATTACATTTATAATAATAATAAAATAATTAAAAAATAACATTATTCTGAATAATAAAATGTAATTAATATAATTATCATAATAATTACTTTTAATAATAATATTTATTATTTTATATTACTTAATTGTATAAAAATACAACTATAAGATTACTTTCTCAACTTTTTGAAATCTTAAGCTTAGCTTTAGCTTTTGAAATCTTTTAAAATCGAAAATGTTCACCTTTGCTACTTTTGTAGGAAGTATTAAAATTTTTTGGAATTTTGGGGAAATTTCGAAGCACAATTGTACGAGCGTAAAAACTAGCGGAGTATCAGTACTAAACTGAGTGCTTTCTGCTCCTCGATAAAAGACAACCAGCGCAGACACTGACAGATTTAATAATGAAAACTGTACAATGGTTGTTGTTGTTGTGTCTCTCATGGAAGGAGGGGTGCAGCTTCCGTTTTGATGGAGCACCCGTAGGTAGAAGTCTGACTTCTGCTCCGTAACACTCTTACAGTCAGATGAGACCGGGACCTACGGCTGAAAGTGGATTCCGAACTACTACAAACATCCATGGCACCGCCGGGACTCGAACCCGAAACCTGTGGCACGGAGTGCCAGAGCGCTAGACACTCGACCATTCAGGCCCCACTGTACAATGGTTAAAGGCTTGAAAGGTAATTCTCTGAAATTATTAGCAAAATTCTTGCAATGATCCAAAAACCTGTTGAAAAATTTCGGATGGGCAGCTGTGAAGCCATGCATTACAGAACTGTAGCACAGAAAACTCCTCAAAAATCATCCAACATTATATATATATATAGATATTATAACGGGTAATAATTCTGACCCATCAGATAAAATTTTCAACCATAAGTGGTCAATTAATCACTTACTCTTTTAATGACCTTCTATCACAAGATTCGATTTTCGCCTAATAAAACGCATTGCATTGCCGATTCTTTTTTATTCAATCCTATACCTTGTTGATTCTAAACGGAAGGTTATTGTATCTGCTCTATGTTATCGGAATTCGTCGCAAGATGTGTTTCTGACTCGGATCCAATGGAATAAAAATAACATGGTTTATAGTATCCTGAAACTACACATTCTTTGACAAAGCTATCCTCAGGTCGTTGTAATTGATTACCTTCGGTTTGAAGAGATTGAAAGGATCAATAGAAATCATTTTTTTTTTTTTTTTGTTCCAATGCAGCTGGCAAACACTTAGACAGCTTAGTCTTGGATGCTTTAAGGCAAGCGTTGCCCCGACGTTACTCACTTTGCATTACCCAGGGGGCGCGTGTAACTTGAAGATACGACGAGGAGCAACAATGCCCCCGCAACGCTCTACGATTCTATTAGGACGGGAACTACGGTTTAAAGTGGATTCCGAACCACGACAAACAACCATGGCACCGCCGGGACTCGAACCCGAAACCTGTGGTACCGAGCGCCAGAGCGCTAGCCTCTCGGCCATTTAGGCTCAAATAGAAATCATTCAATGCAATGTTTTTCTAATTCTTAAAGGCTCCTTTTTTTTTTTTTTTTATGAGTTCTTTCCTGTTTGAGACTTGAGCAACAAAATCTAATTATGTACTTAAAATAAACAGACGCACGTTCAGACAAACATCACGCGAGCTGAACGACAGTGGGCGTTCACGAATCGAGCCTGTCGTGAGAACGAATGAGAAAAAGGCATTTAATAAAAACCCGTGGATCCGTCCTTTGAAATTCCGTGGAAGTTTTTGTAAACAAATTCAACATCTTGTAAACAAACTCGAGTCAATTAAACATCCACAGATTAGTTGAATGCTATAGAGTGTGGGATAATAAAAAATAAGAAAGGGAAATACAGAGCTCGAACCAGAAAGATAAAGTGCAACTAGGCTCCATTATTGCTTATCCATTATAGCTCCATTTTTGCTTAGGTTTCATCTCACAAACAAAAATAAATCATTTGCGGACAATTGAAAACATCTACATCATCTGAATTAAAGGGTCGTACCTTATCTGAGAAATTGGTATTTATATTACCAATTACTCAAATGAGCGTGCTAGGATTCTAGTCAGGGGGTCATATACATATAATATACATACAATGCATAGCTCCAGCATACGCACATTTTTTTTCTTCCTAGAGCAGAACTGAGGACGACTATCCTAGCACGGAAACTACAAGGTCATTTCTAACCTTAACTTCTGTGGGCCTGAATAGATGAGTGTCTGGTTCTCTGTGCTAGAGGTTTCGAGTTCGAGTGTCGACGGGGCCATGGATGTTTGTACTGATTCGGAAGCTGCACTTTCCAGCCTACCAGCCTCTACCGAGTAAAAATAAAACATGTTCTGTCGCATAATTCTGTCTACATGCAGTTGGCCTTGACCGTATAAAATTGATTCGTATTCGTATGAAGATTCGTATAAAATTCCAGCAATCATGTAAAATTAAATAAATAAAAAAAAAAAAAAAAAAAAAAAACACTACACTGCAAATCAATGATTGACTTTTAAAGTTCTGAGGCAAGGGTTTCTGGAATAGGATTTTAACGTTAACAGGATAAAGTAGGAACGTTAACAGGATTTTGAAAAATATTCATTTCGTTTTATTTTTTTTATCTTCCTAAGCTTTCTTTGCAAAATCTACCAGAAATTGGATCTCCGTTTGTTGACGGACATGTTTGACACGTATTAAACTGGATTAAATAACTTTTTGTTCAATTGGGATTAAAACAAATTTTTTTGTCGCATTGCTTAATATAAGGGTATAAAACCAAACAGAAGCTGGTCTTTTCCTGATAAAACTTTTAAACCAGGGGTTTCCAAACTTTCCAGCCTTAGGAAGGCCATACTGTTTACTCCAGTTGCCAAGGGCCAAAACCGTTTTCATTTTTCTGCCATTATCTATACTTTCTAGACCAGTCGCCGAGTACGCGCTCTCAGCGAGCATACGCTTGCTAACTACAAACTACTGTCAGTGAAAAATCACAATTACATAAATCTCATTAGTATATTTTTGCAAGTGGATACCCCGCGGTTTCATTCGCGTTCATTCAGCTTTTCCGTTCCTGAGGGATTTTTCAGGATAAAAATCATATGTTTGATTCAGGATATGTACATTCCAAACATCGATATACATACATATGCGATACTCTTTACCCCAACATAACTACCGAAGGTAACCGCGGGATGTTCACTAGTTTACAATGTTAGTGGGATTCATTTCAATTACTTGTCAGTTGTTTTGCTTAAGTTAAATTTTCTGCATATTATGCTTGTCATTAAGCTTTACCCAGCAAGTCAATAAAACCGAGTTATCATTCTGTGTTTTTCATCCAAACTTATTACAGCAACAATAAGCTATTCGCTGTCGCGGGCCGGATGGACGACACTGGCGGGTTGGAGACCCCTGTTTTAAACCATAGGTCTCGGTCTAATAAGATCGTGGAGCATTGTCTTGAGGTTTAGTCAGTCTTCGGCAGTTCTTCGCTAAAGTGAAGCTGAGGTATAGGTGGTATACCAGAGGCATAGGTAACAACGACAACCTACTTCTATAAACTTATATGTTGAAAAGCAACACTAAATAATAGTACTACATGAAACAAAATGTAATAATTAAATCGGTGTCATTTTCGTTATATTTTAGAGCTCTAGATTGTTCTGCTCTTACAATTTTTATCTGAAATTTTCTCTTTATTTCTTATATAAATATTTTTTTTGTTTTACTGGTCGTTGTTATTGATTGAATGTATTTTTCCATTATGGGTGTTGAATTTGAGTTTTAAACGTTTTTTTAAAGAATATTTATCCGTAAAAATAGCATTTCTTATCGATTTTGATTCTATTCGTGTAGCAAAATGGATTCACGATGTGTAAAGGATTCAATTTTTCACTAATTAAATGAATTTAAGTAAACGTTTTTTATCAAATCATTTTATACATGCTTTTTTTATAATATTTTTTACTAACCCTCTATTTTTTTTTTTTTAAACCTTCGGTGATGGGGTTTCCTCCTCTTCCCAAGCAACACGGAATTTAAATGTTGTCACTTATCAAGAAATTTCATAAAAAATTCTTTTTAAAAGAATTCATCTACATTTCCCACTAAAATACCGCGTGAACAGGAAGTTTTAGAACTAGTACACAGGTAATTGTTCTGATTTATGCCCAAATAGTCCACGAAATATCTCCCTATAATGAGCGAAGTGTTTTCGGTCTCGTGACTCAGCGACAACGCACGCCGTCGTTGAGCATGAGGGCGGAGGTTCCAGCCTCTGACGGCTTTGTCGTAGACATTGTTTCGAAAACGAGGAGAATCGATGGCGTTTATGATGGCCAGCATCTTGCCTCGTTAAGTGGAGGGAGGTTTCCGAGTTGTCTCCCATAGGATACGATTTCCCTAAAAGTCTTCCCGGAAGGCCCTATCCTTCTTCTTCACTGACTTCTTCGCCAAGTCAGACGTCTACCTACGGATGCTCCATCACAACAGAAGCTGCCCCCTCCCCCTCCCTCCCTTCTCTCCTTCCATGAGACCCCACGGGTTCATGGACTGGGTCTAGATGTTGATATCGAATCAGTGGGATAAGAAAAAAAAAAAAAAAAATTTTTTTCACATAGGACACATGAAATTATTCTGTATACATGAAATTATTCTGAATAGTACCCAAAATAGTGCACGAAATTTTTTCTAATAATACACGAAATAGTTTTAAATGGTGCGCAAAATACTTCCGAATAGTGCATGAAATAGGTTCAAATGGTGTATAAAATAATTATGTACGGTCTGTGAAATTTTTTTAGTGCACGAAATCGTTTCTAATAATGCATGAAAAATTTGCGAATAACGTACAGAAAATTTCTGAATAGAGATTGAAATTTATCAGTTCCGAATAGGCCCCTTCATAAGATCTTTATTATAGGTAAAATATTAAAAAAAAACCATTGAAAAACCGTTCCAAAAAAAAAAAAAAAAAGACCCTCTAAAACATTTAGGGATAAACAATGAATTAAAGTAATAAATTTGAAAAGCGTGAAGAAACAAATTTTGAAACATGTCTTTTTCATACAAATGAATTAAATTAGAAACATTTGATAAAATATTCGATTTAATTACGTTCTTTGATATTTAGTTAAAGATAGTGAAGGATTGCATTTGCATAATTCATATTTTAATTGATATATTTTGATAAAAAAAGCTATACGATATCATTAAAATAGATTATGTGAATATTATTTAAAAAGAATAATAAAGTATTTGAAAAATTTTTTCATGATTTTTGAGCGCCCATGCATTAAAGTAAACTTTATTTATTTTTTTTATTTTTTTATCAATGCACTATTTTCCATTTTCGCAAACATTTTTTTTTTTAAATATTATAAAATAAAAAAAATAAAGAAATACATATCAAAAATAATAAATTAGGAAATATGTATTTTGCGTAAAAGGTTCGAAGATAAATGACTTAACTTTAACCGTATACAAATATCTTTTTCCTAATCCATTTCAAGAAATCGGCAGAAATGGAATTAAAATATCAAAAATCAATTTGAGAACTAAGCTTTTTATGAAAAGAAACAAAAAAAAAAAAAAAAAAAAAAATAAGAAAACTCAAGAGCCAAAAAGAAAAAAAAAAGGAAGAAAAAAAAGGAAAAGGTCGCGAAAACCTTTTCTTACGGACAAGGCTGAAAAACTTTTCTTTCCGAAACGCATATCTTTCTCTCACAATGGAAGCGTGGAAGCAGGTTGCCATGGCAACCACCGCAACCGTCACCCTTCCCTGCGCACAACCTTGGCCTCTTATCGCCTCTCTTGGCGCCACTCCCATCCCCCTTCAATAATTCACAATCGGAGCATTTCCCCCCCCCTCATGTTCTCTGGAGTGAGAACACATCCAAGTAACACGATTCAATTTTCATAAACCGCTATTTTAACATTAGAAAAAAATTTTCTTTGGATTTAAATGATAGGCCTTCATAAAGAGATATTTTTCTAGAATGATACAGAAGAAAATATTAACACTTTTTTAAATGTCTCTGATACTGATATACACTTTTTTTTTTTATTGTCTGTTTTGACATGTCTGACCAAAATGCTATTCAAATTCAATACGGTTGTTAATATTTGAGATTTAAAATAAGGTCAATTTTTGATAGCCGTTTGTATATTTATGATTTTTTTTTTTTTTTTTTTTTTTTTGTCAAAACATTAATGTTTAAATTATTTTTATTACCGTTTTTTTTTAAATAATAAAAATCGAAAACTATCTTTTTAATCAAGAAAGAGGGAATTTATTCGATTAAAAACAAAAGCCCATATTGAGTGAAATTATTTGCAATATTGTGTTCAATCAAGATGTCTGATGAGTATTAGCATTAGAATAGCATAGAATTAGTATTAGCATATATTAAGAAATGCAAAATTAAAACTGAAGTGTCTATATTATGCGCAACAAAAGAACAAAAATTTCTATATTATTTTTTCTATAAGGGACTATCCTGGATTTGCATTTAAGATGTAAATGTTAAATATTAAAATAATATACAATAACATATAATATAGTAAGTGTGCACAATAATATATGATTTATATATTATTGTGCACACTTAATTCGTTTTAGTGTTTAAAATTGTGCTTAATATATTCTTTTGTGCTTATATATTCTTTATTTATTTGGTTCGGTGGCAACGTGCGCCGCTAGTGAGCATGAGGGCGGAGGTACCATCCACTGGCTGCTTTGTTGTAGACAACTGTTTCAAAAACGAGAAGACTTGATGCCGTTTGGGATGTTCAGCCTCTTGCTTCAAGAATCGGACTACCTGGTGGGAGTTTTCTCCCGTACGATACGCAAAGGAAGTGCAGTTCCTCCTAAATAGTTCGTCCAGAAGGCATCGCCCTTAATCTTCAGCAGCTCGGAGCCAAGTGAGACATCCACTGAACTCTACGTCTCCTTCCTTGAGAAGACACGGGTTCATAGACTTGGACTAGATGTTGCTGTGGACCCAGTGGAATAAGAAACAAACAAGAAATGGACTGTTCACTTCAAAAATGTGCAATGTTTTGCGTTCCAGTCCGTCTACTCAAGTATGCAGTCGAAATTAAATCCAAAAATAAGACTGATTCAATTGAAATGATGAAAGAAATCCAATTTTTGTGTAGACAAAAATAAAATGTGGATCAGCTTGACTATTTGTCTTAATCCATCAAAGTGGACGGACTCTTAAAAACGATTAGGCTGAGTCCTATTTGAATGAAAATAATAACTTGGGATCTTTTTTAGAAACTCATCCGTTATCGACCGAGCAGAACGCTTGCTTAGACGTTCCTTGAAATAAACACTCAAGGAATGTTCTTTAGACATGAACGAATGTTTGAAAAGTTTGAAATCAGTATTTTTCTTATTGAATCGCCTTAATTAATGTTTTCTGAAACGTATTTTGATTTTTAACGATCCTCTTCTGTTTGAGGTTTGGTTTGTCGCTCCACGGTCATCTTGTGCACACTTTAGGTTAAACAGACCGGGACCTACAGTTTAAAGTGGATTCCGAACCACTCACAAACATCCATGCCACCGCCAGGATTCGAACCTGAAGCCTGGAATACAAAAGACCAAAGCGCTAGCCACTTAGCCACCAGGCCGCTCTGTTTGAGGAGTGGAAAACATTCATCGAAACAGACAGAAGAAGTTTCTGAATTTTAAAAAAAGTTTATATATCACGATTTATATTTCGATTCGTTTTATATTTCACGATTAGGCATTTTGAAGATTTCAATGGTTTGAATCACTTCAAGATAGTATTATCCCACTATTTCTGACTTGGTTTCTTTTTTAATGTATTTATTTATTTATTAAAAAAAAATTTCTCTTTTAAATAATCCTGATAAAGGGAAGTATAACTTTTTCTTCTCAGTGAAAAGTCATTATAAAATGATAAATGAGAATTAAAGAAAGATAATAATATTTTGATTTTTAATACGTATATAATTTATTGGGTTCATTTACTGCATAATACATATATTATTTACGCAAAACAAATCCAAAGGTTCAAATTTTGAAGGTGTTTCTTAAATTCTAAAGGGAAATCGCAATTCTTCCATGCATTTCAGAAATTTTAACGAACCAAAATTAGAATACAAAATGGAGCATCATCGAGGGAAAAAACCCAAACACAGTGATTAATTCTTTTTTTTTTCTCACATCCATTAATGAAAAAAAAAGAATACAGAATATGGATTGCATGCCTAAAATTTAAAAATGACAGCATTCTTTTTCTTTTCGCCACACTTCACGCCTTCCCTAGGAATTTGCAGCTTTCCCCAACGGTTAGAGAGGGCGTGGGTGGACGATCGGTGGACCTCATGGATACCACGCACAGTCCACTGACGGGGGATGGGTGAGGATTTTTAAAGGGCAATTGCCCCGTATTTACTTATCGTATCGGAGACCTGGAAACTTTACCAAGCAGCCTGACTGTGGAGGTTTTATACGCATTGTTACAATCTCCACCGGGTTTTCTCGTTTCTGAAAGCAGCGACTGCAACGAACGCCGCCAGCGGATACAAATGTCAGCGCATGTTGCCACGAACCGGTCAAAAAAGAGAACTGAATTCGTTTACTCAGAATGTAGACATCGCTCGTGAGATTATTAGCTCTCTACCATGATCATGAAACAACGTTCACCCACCATAGTGGTCTTTCTATACTATATTATATAACCAACTTAGCATGCTTATCTGTTGATTATGGAGAAACGAATGCATTGCAGAAGTGATTTCTTTTTCTTATACGCATCCTTCTTATGGATAAGGGAGATATTGTAACCATGGATGTATCTACTGCATGGAGTTAGTATCGCATTCCTGTATGCATCCATGGGTGGGCATCTATTGTATGTGTACTTCATCCATGTATGCATCCATGGGTGGGCATCTATTGTATGTGTACTTCATCCATGTATGCATCCATGGGTGGGCATCTATTGTATGTGTACTTCATCCATGTATGCATCCATGGGTGGGCATCTACTGTATGTGTACTTCATCCATGTATGCATCCATGGGTGGGCATCTACTGTATGTGTACTTCATCCATGTATGCATCCATGGGTGGGCATCTATTGTATGTGTACTTCATCCATGTATGCATCCATGGGTGGGCATCTATTGTATGTGTACTTCATCCATGTATGCATCCATGGGTGGGCATCTACTGTATGTGTACTTCATCCATGTATGCATCCATGGGTGGGCATCTATTGTATGTGTACTTCATCCATGTATGCATCCATGGGTGGGCATCTATTGTATGTGTACTTCATCCATGTATGCATCCATGGGTGGGCATCTATTGTATGTGTACTTCATCCATGTATGCATCCATGGGTGGGCATCTATTGTATGTGTACTTCATCCATGTATGCATCCATGGGTGGGCATCTATTGTATGTGTACTTCATCCATGTATGCATCCATGGGTGGGCATCTATTGTATGTGTATTTCATCCACGTATGCGTTCATGGGTATGCATCCACTTATGTATGCATACCATGAACAGTTCATCAACTGGTGATGAACATTTTCTTGCGGTAGGACACTTTCTTGCGCATTTACTTGTCGTATGAGAGAGAAAACCCAAAAAGTCCCACCAGGCAATCAGCAAGACTGCCTTACGCCACTATCACAATCGCCATCAAGTCTCCTCGTATCTGAAATACATTGGCTCCAACAATACCACCAGCGGATCTCTTGCACGCTAGTTGCAGAGTTTGCCAATTCACTACATACTCTGACTCGAGACGATAAAGCATTTTGCCAGAATTGCAATCTCTTTTAATCGTTCCTGATAGAAACGAACTGTAAAGTACGCCAATAGTGGATTCCCACCAGTGTTCTCCTGCAAACACTTTTACTTACATCTGGTCACAAGTTAAGCTCGGTAAGATAAATAGAATCCGACAACCGAGAACTATTTGGTAGGGCTTACCTAAAAAAGGAGAATTTTTAATCGATATTGTTATGAATTTTTATTTTTTTGATCTATTAAGCCTCAATAAAATATTCTTCCGATAATGCATGTTTGCATATTATTTATTTATTTTATTTGCTTATTTATTGTGTCAATCAATAATTGGTAAAAGTTAAAGAAATATCCGAGAGAATTCTTTTTAAAAATTGCTTTTTTCAATTCTTTCTATTCGCTCACACTCTCTTGTTCACATTTTTCAATCGAATCCACTCGAGTTCAAATGAATTTTTTTTTTGAACTTGTAGTGGATGACACTGGATGTGAATACAGTTTTTTCAAATATTCATTCCTTCATTAAATTTAATTCATTCATTTTAGTTTAAGTTGCATATATCTACCAATAGAGGGCACCAAATAAACTTAGAAAAATGAAGGAAAATTATTTCTAAAAGACTTTCTACAATATAATGAAAAAAAGTAGGAATTGACTTAAAAAAAAATTTTTTTTTTTTTATATTAATTGTTTTTTGGTCTGTTAAGCCTCAATGAAACATTCTTCCGATAATACTTGTTTACATATTATTTATTTATCTTATTTGTTTATTTATTGTGTCAATCAATCATTGGCAAAAGTTAAAGAAATGTTCGAGAGAATTCTTTAAAAAAAAATTGTTTTTTTTTAAATTTATATTTGCTCTACTCTTGTCTAAATTGATTTAGCTTATTAAGCTTCGCACTTTCATGACTCATTATATGACTCTGTGGGTTCAGCCTCTTTTAATTATTTGACACAATTGTGTTTTAAGCCCATTACTTGCGACTTTAAAAACCAATAATAATAGGACGAAGTGTTTAACACCCGTAGCAAACTTTCACCACCTCGTACGCCAACGTTCACTGCCGAGCGTCGAGCGGTATGGCATTGATCCTCATTGCATGCTGCACCGAGGCAAATTACACGCTGCGTGCTGATGAGTGGTAGGCGTTGAGGAACCGTGTGTGAACACATCTGAAAATGCGTGTGTGTAAAGGAAGGTTGAAACTCATCGACTTTAATGCAGCTGGCTTGAAGAACAAGTAAAGAAAACAACAAGTATTTCCTGAGATAAGCATGGTATTTCTCACCAAAAGTGTTTTTTAATTATTATGCTTTTATGTGTAACATTAAGTTAGATAGCAAACTTCATTGAATTATTCAGTGGTTCTCAAAGGTGGTAGTCCAGAGAAATAGGTGCCAAAGTTGCCCTTTTTCTTTTAGTCACTTTTCCCATTCAAAGACAGCTTTCATTACAAACAATTAGTCTTTCTGATTTATTATGCAGCCAATACTGATATAATAAATGTTTAACGTGCAAAGTGTTGAGGGGAATCGAAATAAACTAATTTTAGTAAGACCAGGAACATTCATGCTTTATATAAAAAGAAAAATTTCTTTGTCTTTTTTAAAAATTTTATTTTCTGTAAATTAAATCCTTAACAAGCAGTGTTTTAAATTAACACTTCTTATAAATTCTGTTGCAGTCTCAAATATACAAATGCAGCCGGATGGCCGCGCTCTGGCCTTTGGTACCACAGGCTTCAGATTTGAATCCTGGCTGTGGCATGGATGTTTATGAGTGACTGACACTTCAAAAAAAAAAAGACTCAATTACTTCTTAAGAATTACATTTTTTTGTGTCCCCTCACCATAAATATTTTTAAAAACAAAAAGGAAAGTTTGCAAAAAAAAAAAAAATTTTTTTTTGCTTTTCTGATGCAACTGAAATATTTTCAAGAAAAAAATTTAATATTTAAAAATAAAAAAATCCAGCTGTCTATTTTAGAGCGCGTTTATTCTGTGGAACATTGCCCAATGTATCCGGATGCGGTTTCTCAGAGGAACGTTGCAATGGAAATGTAATTACAGAGAAATGGGTCTAATTTCGTCAGCGAATCAAAACAACGAACATCCTGACACAATGGACGATACGTATTCATTTCCACTTTCCAAATAATTCATTATTTTAGTTTCGAAAAATGAATTCATGTCTACGAATATTTTTCTAGGAAGGAAAATAAACTTTATTTTTTATGAAAACCTTTTGACAATTAAAATAATTGCAGACATTAAACATAATATTTTGAATGTTTGCTTCACCAAGTTGCAGACTATATACAAAATTTTTTTTTTAAAAGTTTTTTATTCTAATTTTTCAAATTTTGGTAAATAATAAAATCATATTGAACTTCTATTAATTACAATTTTATTTATTTTTGTTACAAACAAGAACTTTAAAAATCTTAAGAAGTTTAATGCATGTTGATACTCATTGTATACTTCAAATATACTTAAAACCATTGCTAAAATATTACAGTGCATCTACGTAAAAATATTTTTAAAAATTAAAAAAAAAATTTTTAATGCTAAAATAATTAAATTAAATTATAAATTTTTAAAGAAAATTAATAAAAATTAATAATACAAAATTAATAAAAAAAATTTTAAAAAATTAATAAAAATTAAATTAAATTATAAAATTTCTAAAAAAATTAATAAAAATTAATTTAAATTATAAAATTTTTTTGAAAAATTAATACAAATTAAATTATACATTTTTAAAATAAATTAATACAAATTAAATTTTAAAAATTTTAAATGTGTATACAGTCAGTCATTAAACAATCTCAAATATCTAAGTAATCTAAAAGCATTCATATACTTTGTAAATGTTGAAAATGTTAAAATATTTTTGACAATCTGAAAATAAATAAAATGATTTAATGACACAAATTTAATTAAAATTACACAGGTTTTTTTAAACGACATTAAAAATAAAAAAATCATAAAAATCTTTGTTTGCATCAGTGTCATTATAGATGGATTACAGTTACTATAGATAACTGAACATCCGAGAGAAAAACTTGATTGAAATTGAATTTCAGTTTTTATTTTGATAATTACATTTATCATTAAAGATATTTCTGAGGAAAAATAAAACACGCTTGAAGTAATTAATTTTTTTTTTATAATTCTTGTAATTATATATTCTAGATACAATTATCACTATACTACTGTGCCCAAAAAGTAAGACCAATTATCATATTTTTTTTCAAAAACTCTTTATTTATTCTTCAAAATTTATTTCAACGCCTTCAAAGTAATCAATCCCCTCCGGACACAATGCACTTCCAATCCTCAATGCATGCTAAAAAGTCATCGGCAGGGATGGCCTTCAAAGCGCGGGCGATTCATGTTGAATCTCTTGAATCGACTCACAACGGTGTCCCCGGAATTTTCTTTTGAGTTTATGGAATAGCCAGAAGGTGATACGGTGAATACGGCGGTGGTGGAACGATATAGGTTTCATTTTTGATTATTAGATACGATATCGTTTTAATTGTTATTAGGGTCTCCGGAACTATGCGAAATATTTTCAATGTGCTGACCTTTCCTATATAGAGAATATACTGGATGCTTGTAACAGTTTAATCTTATGTCCTCTTTCAAGAATATCAGATTTGTAAGGCCACCAGCATACACGATGAATTTAAGACACCCCCACAGTAAAAGTCACATGGGGGGATGTCTTGGGGAACGGGTTGGGCGTTCCGTTGGAAAGCATGGGCTGATAACTTTCTCATAACCAAAACGCAGCTGTACCGAACGAAGCAGGCAAGGTCGTGCTTCATCTTGCATGAAAATTATCGTATTCCTAACACTGTCTTTGCCGCAATTCAGAAATAACACAAGTTTCCAGCATTTGCCGATATTTCTCACCAGCAACGGTGCAGCTAATAGGACCTGCCGTCACTTAAGCACAAGGAAATGTGAAAAATCTACCTAGATCGTGCTAATTTCAAATTGCGTACTTTAAGCAATGCCAAAATCTCCAGCTAATCCTCTCCCCATGTCTTCCACAGTCTGCATAGGAAATTTAGTTTCATTCTGTTCATTGTTTTAGTTGCAGATGCTCCAAACAGGGAATGTCTGGCCAAGGAGGTGGCCATTCCGTCCGAATACATGGGTTGATAACTTTCTCATAACCAAAACGCAGCCGTAAAGATTCTGTACCCAACGAAGGATACAAGGTCGTGCTTCATCTTGCATGAAAATTGTCGTGCCGATCACTGTCTTCCGATCACTGTAATAGGACCTGCTGTCAAATAAGCACAAGGAAATGGGAAAAAATCTACCCAGATTATTGAAATTTCATAATGCACAAATGACAGCAGCGTCAAACTCTTCCCTATCGGCGACTTTTGTTCCTTTTTTTCTTACGTGTCATAATTCATTTTTATGAGCATTTATTGACATTCTTCCATTTCCTACAGCTCTAAAATCGCGTATGAACTAGGAAATTTGAGAAATCTACCTAGATTGCGGAAATTTCATAGTGCGTACGGGCAGCAGCGCCAAAATCTCCCTTTAACGGCGACTCTTGGCACTTTTTTTGCGGGAAACATCCCCCGTGTCTTCCACAGTCTGCATAGGAAATTTGGTTTCATTCTGTTCATTAATTTTTAGCTGCACACGCCTCCAAACAGGGGAAGCTATTCTATGGCCACCCAGTAGAACCAAAATGTTACTTGCAGGAGCTTATGGATATATATGTTTGTGAAAAATCGCACGAATTCAACTTACAGGAGGCTTAAAAGGTTTGAGGACCCTACGAAATGAAAGTCGCGCACATCAAATTTCTGTCGACTTTATTGAAAAGCAATAAAAATTAAAAAAATCTCCTGCGCCGAGAAGATCTCATAACCGTAATGAATCAGGTTCAATTGTGTTGATTACAAAATGTATGTTTTTAATGGTCCAAGACAGTCACATTACGAATCAGAATCCGATACACTTATTAAGTAACGATGGCTTTTCGCACCTGTCTACCGCCCGGTTGCAATGGACTAATTGGATGAGAAGACGTCTCGCGTCTCGGTCCCATCCCTGGGGCACTCGCACTAATGGATGCTCTCTGGAAAGGAAACCTCTCATTAGAGAGCCCGTTATGCGGTAATTATATTTATCAGGTAAAATCGGGGAGGGTTCGAGATTGCAGGGTGGTATCTTTGATTTGTTTCCACTCATATTGCAGAGTTCGTAAAATGAAATTAGAGGATAATTAAACCGGAATTTTAGATTAGATAGAAGGTGCAGCACGGTGCCGCTGTAGACGCTTGTTACACCGGTGGGGAATTACGCTTTATTCAATTCCTTCTTTTAGCTCACCCTCTCCCTCTATATCTTGTTCCAATTTTCAATCGTTCATAAAATACTTTTTTATTCGTCCACTCGAGAGTACAAATGCATTCTCTTTGAACTTGTAGTGGATGACACGTGATGCTAATACAGTTTATTCAAATATTAAATCAGTAATTAAATTTAATAAATTCATTTTTAGTTTTTTTTAGATTTAAGTTGCATATATCTACCCATAGAGGACACCAAATAAACTTAGAAAAATGAATGAAAATTATTTATAAAGCACTTTCTGCAATAGAGTGAAAAAAACTAGGAATTGACTTTAACATTTTTTTTTATTATTTGTTTCAAAGGTAAATCCAACGAAAAAATATTTATGCTTTATACAATACATATTGGTCGAACCGAGCAAGATTCAACAGACATATTTCAGATGAGTGTGGAGGTCAGCGGAAGAGTTATTATTCAACAACATCGAATATTTTGCTTAACTGAGCTAAAATAACAAAAGTATGTAACATCGCATAACGCATCCGAATCAAATCATCATAATCACGTCGCATAGTGCACCATCACAAAAGTGCGTAGCATCGCATCTCATAGCATCGTACTGAAGTGAGCGAGGTCACAAAACCGTAACAAGGAAGATCTTCTAAGACACAAGCGAATTGTAAAAGGTAAGATAATTCTGATTAATTACTAAAGTAAATAATTTACAAAACCAAGAAAATTATATCTCTGTTATTGAAGTGCATTAGTATTATTAGTAAACTGTACCACCCCCTCAAAGACTGTCTCATGACCATTGAATCACCTTGTATATTTATACTATTTAGATTTATAGATATATGTATAAATAAGACGTACAGACATTTCATCTTTCGATTATTGAAGTTGAAAAACACCCCTAGACCGGCGAAGCGATCCGTCACGAGACCTGAGGAGTCATCCTTTTGCTATGACGGGAATGCCTGTTTTGAACTCAGCAACTTGCTTTTGAAATACCCATCACAAACAAACTTCTGAAAAGAGATTCCAGAAGAAAGAAATCAGACGGACAGAATTTCAAATAATGCTTTTTCCTCCTGCACTGGAACCGTTTGTCAGTGAGCTCTAGCACCAGGAAAAATAATTTTTAATTTTATGTTACTAAACCAGTTAAATAATGAACAGAGGCCAGGTTGATAATGAAGTCACGCTTGTTATGATACAGTTGCAGTTTTTTTTTTTTAACAGGAATCTGGGTTTAAATTAAATTTAGCAAAAACGTGTAATTGGGAAATATAAAAATGAAGCTGCCCCAATTTAAATTTTATATCTTCGGAGATGTTAGGAAGATCACTTTTTAATAGATTCCTCTATGAGTTTATGAATAGGTTATAGATGATGAATGGTTTTAAAAGGAAAAGCTTTTAGAGATCCGCTATTCTGCCTAATAGAAAAGTTAAGCTTGCAAAATTATAGGGAACAGTATTTTGTACCTGTGATGGAAATTATAAATAATATCATATTACATAATCATTAACAAATTTGTGCTTTCCTGTGTAGAAAAAACACAAGGATTCTATTACTTTGACAGTTAACAACAGAACGCCACTGAATCCCAATCCGACAGATATGCAACTTGCTACAGAAATCTATCTTTAATTCGGCATTTGATGATAATTCGGAAAGGATCGGGTCTTCCTTTCGCAGTTACTTCGAATGAGTTCGGCCCTTTGTTGGTCTGGACCACCAGTTAGCGACACGTGAATGCCCCTATTTTAGTTAAATATGTATTCATTAAATTCGTGTATTTGTTATATATATATACAATATAAAAAGCAAACATATGTGTATTAAAGGCATATTTTTAACAAGCTTTTATGTGTATCAAAAGTGTATTATTTGTACCATAAGCATATTATGTGTAATAAAAAAGCGTATTATTTATTATGCATATTATGTATAATAAAAAAAGATTATTTATAACCGTAAGCGTATTATGTGTAACAAAAGTGTTTTTATAACAACTGTATTTTGTAAGAAAAGTGTATTATTCACAGCAACAAGCTTCTGTATAATAAAACGTATTATTTACAACAAGCGTATTATGTGTGACAAAAGTATATTTATAACAACCGTATTGTGTAACAAAAGTGTATTATTTATAACTTTAAGCGTATTATGTGTAATAAAAGCCTATTATTTATAACAACAAGTCTTATGTGTAATAAAACGTAATATTTACAAGAATCTTATTGTGCGTCATAAAAGCGTATTATTTACAACAAGTCTATTATATGTCATAAAAAGTGTTATTTACAAAGCGAGCTTTTATAGAAAATCCAAAAAAGGAAACAAATGGTAAGTAATCAGTAAATGTAAACAAATAGTAATAGTAATCAGTCAATGTAAACAAATAGTAATAGCAGTCGGCAAATGTAAATTAATAATAATTGAGAAGCAATGTTAGGTACAGTTCATTGGACAGAGGTCTAATTGAAAAATTGAAGAGTCTTTTGTATGCTTACTGATTACTAACAAGAAAGCTCAAAAAGTGTGTATCAAGAGCAAGATTTTGTAAACGGATACCCTTTCAATAAGATATCAGTCGAGCAATACTGAAAAATGCCCGAGTTGAGCCCTTCCAGTTTCTTCAGCACGATGGCTATCATAGGTTATCTGTTACCCGATCAATGGCTTCGCTGTCATCGGCGCTCTCTTGACATGGCGATGAGCAATTCATCCCTCTAGTACAACAGACGATCTGTTGGATTGCAGATGACCCCGTTGCAGAGAGAACGGCCCGCCTTGTATGCAGATCAGATGGCGAATCAACTGTAAACACTTCCACTCAACTCAGAGACGCGTCTTTTCGACTCTTCTTTCAGCGACCGTGGAACAGCCCGAGTTCAGTGGCAACTGGCAACAATAATGAGCTAAACTGGCAACTGGCAAACCGATTACGGAGTACCAATGGGGAAATACCCCTAAACCTCCTCGTCTTTATTCATAAATAGGATTTAAATTTTAATTGGCTGCTTTAATTGTAGTAATTTAAATATAAAATAAGTAAATAAAGTTTCTAAAATTCAATTAATATGGTACTCGAAAAATTTTAACAATTCTAAAAATAAATAAAAGTAAGATACAATATAAAAACAAAAATAAGAAAAAAAAAAAAAAAAAGAATTAAAAGTTAAGTTTAAATTCGGTACAATGAGGGACCCGTTGTCGATGCCAGAAGACTATTGAAAAAAAGTAAAACAAATCAGTGAAAGGGTTATGCTGAACGATTGGAGCCATGGTGGTGATCTGAAAAGCAAAAATTAATACATCCTCACAAAAAAAAAAAAAAAAAAAAAGGCCGACCTCAGAACCAAGTTGAGCCCTTCACAGTTTCTGCTGCACGATTGCTGTCATAGGTTATCTGCGCGAACCTGTTACAATATCAATGGCTTCTCTGTCATCGGCACTCTCTGACATGGCGATGAGCAATTCATCCCTCGAACACAACAGGCGATCTGTTGGATTGCAGATGACCCCGATTGCGGAGAGAACGACATGCCTTGTGTGTAGATCGGATGGCGAATCAACTGTAAACAGTTCCACTCAACTCAGAGACGCGTCTTTTCAACGCTTCTTTCAACAATCATAAATCAGCGTTGCGATTTTTCTGAACGCAAGAGTTACTTTCCAATAATTCGAGATAAACAGACGGGGTGAGTAATGGGTCGTCTCATCGCTTTAAGATTTTCCATGAGTGATCAGCATTTGTGAGTGATGAGAGATCGCATTGATCGATGGTTCTTCTTGAAATGTAGCATTCACCTCATTCGGTGCTTATTTCTTTTTCAATTCCTTCTATTACCTATATATATATCTTATTCACATTTTCAATCGTTCGTGAAACACTTTTTTATTCATCCACTCCAGTTCAAATGCATTTTTTTTTTTTAACTTGTAGTGGATGACACTGGATGTTAATACAGTTTTTTTCAAATATTAATTCAGTAATTGAATTTAATTCATTCATTTTAGTTTTTTTTAATATTTAAGTTGCATGTATCTACACATAGAGGGCGCCAGATAAACTTAAAAAATGAATAAAAATTATTTACAAAGGACTTTCTGCAATAGAGTGAAAAAAAAAGTAGGAATTGGCATTAAATTTTTTTTTTTATATTACTTGTTTATCCTTAGTTAATTTGGTCTAGAAAAAGATTGTAATTTGCAATTTATGCTCATATTCTTCCATTAATGAGATCTTGATGAGGTGGTTGACATTTTCATTGTTTTTTTTTTTATCCTGCCATGCTTTAGAAATTTTATGACAATGATGGGAAGTTATTGTATTGTTATACTTGTTATGTACATGAATGATCTCACGAAATAAAATAACAGTTTATATTTGGCAGGGTTTCGAAAAGCTGATTATTTTGGGTTGGTTTGAGAAATGTTTCAATTTCATACACCAGCAAAGGGTGTTGTTTCTTATCCCACTGGGTCGACAGCAACATCTAGACCAAGTGCAAGAACCCAGTGCGTTCTCATGGAAGGAGGGAAGGGGGGATGGCAGCTTCTGTTGTGATGCAGCACCCGTAGGTAGAAGTCTGACTTGACTCCGTGTCGCTGAAGAAGAAGGACAGTGCCTTCCGGGAACACTTTTAGGGAACCATATCCTATGGGAGAAAACTCGGAAGCCTCCCACCAGGTAGTATCATTCGCTTTAAAAATGTGTTATGAGCGCTAGCTTGTTTTTATCGGAGCAATGGAATTAGTTACTAGAACTATATTTAAAATAAAACTATAGAAAATTCCACACAAGTTAAAATAAAATCACTCATCCTGGCAATCCTCATCACGATGAGATAATACTTATCAAAATATTTTAGTGTCCTCGATAAGTCTACAACGTTTAAATTAAATGTGATCGCTTAAAGTAGGGCCCAAAGAGTCAGTTACAAACAAACATACAGGTGAAACTAATAATAGCGCTTTAAAAATGTGTTATGAGCGCTAGCTTGTTTTTATCCGAGCAATGGAATTAGTACTAGAACTATATTTAAAATAGAAACTATAGAAAATTCCACACAAGTTAAAAATAAAATCACTCATCCTGGCAATCCTATCACGATGAGATAATAAACTTATCAAAATATTTTAGTGTCCTCGATAAGTCTACAACGTTTAAATTAAATGTGATCGCTTAAAGTAGGGCCCAAAAAGTCAGTTACAAACAAACATACAGGTGAAACTAATAAAAGCGCTTTAAAAATGTGTTATGAGCGCTAGCTTGTTTTTATCCGGAGCAATGGAATTAGTACTAGAACTATATTTAAAATAGAAACTATAGAAAATTCCACACAAGTTAAAATAAAATCACTCATCCTGGCAATCCCATCACGATGAGATAATAAACTTATCAAAATATTTTAGTTTCCTCGATAAGTCTACAACGTTTAAATTAAATGTGATCGCTTAAAGTAGGGCCCAAAGAGTCAGTTACAAACAAACATACAGGTGAAACTAATAAAAGCGCTTTAAAAATGTGTTATGAGCGCTAGCTTGTTTTTATCCGAGCAATGGAATTAGTACTAGAACTATATTTAAAATAGAAACTATAGAAAATTCCACACAAGTTAAAATAAAATCACTCATCCTGGCAATCCTATCACGATGAGATAATAAACTTATCAAAATATTTTAGTGTCCTCGATAAGTCTACAACGTTTAAATTAAATGTGATCGCTTAAAGTAGGGCCCAAAGAGTCAGTTACAAACAAACATACAGGTGAAACTAATAATAGCGCTTTAAAAATGTGTTATGAGCGCTAGCTTGTTTTTATCCGGAGCAATGGAATTAGTACTAGAACTATATTTAAAATAGAAACTATAGAAAATTCCACACAAGTTAAAATAAAATCACTCATCCTGGCAATCCCATCACGATGAGATAATAAACTTATCAAAATATTTTAGTGTCCTCGATAAGTCTACAACGTTTAAATTAAATGTGATCGCTTAAAGTAGGGCCCAAAGAGTCAGTTACAAACAAACATACAGGTGAAACTAATAAAAGCGCTTTAAAAATGTGTTATGAGCGCTAGCTTGTTTTTATCCGGAGCAATGGAATTAGTACTAGAACTATATTTAAAATAGAAACTATAGAAAATTCCACACAAGTTAAAATAAAATCACTCATCCTGGCAATCCTAATCACGATGAGATAATAAACTTATCAAAATATTTTAGTGTCCTCGATAAGTCTACAACGTTTAAATTAAATGTGATCGCTTAAAGTAGGGCCCAAAGAGTCAGTTACAAACAAACATACAGGTGAAACTAATAATAGCGCTTTAAAAATGTGTTATGAGCGCTAGCTTGTTTTTATCCGGAGCAATGGAATTAGTACTAGAACTATATTTAAAATAGAAACTATAGAAAATTCCACACAAGTTAAAATAAAATCACTCATCCTGGCAATCCTAATCACGATGAGATAATAAACTTATCAAAATATTTTAGTGTCCTCGATAAGTCTACAACGTTTAAATTAAATGTGATCGCTTAAAGTAGGGCCCAAAGAGTCAGTTACAAACAAACATACAGGTGAAACTAATAATAGCGCTTTAAAAATGTGTTATGAGCGCTAGCTTGTTTTTATCCGGAGCAATGGAATTAGTACTAGAACTATATTTAAAATAGAAACTATAGAAAATTCCACACAAGTTAAAATAAAATCACTCATCCTGGCAATCCTAATCACGATGAG
>BPLR01008611.1:0-22393 GCA_021605095.1 Caerostris extrusa | reverse complement strand
AACAACAAACACCAAATCTTAAACCATGCACCTTCCGGGATGTCTCTAGGGACATCTTTTTTTTTTTTTTTTATATACACCTTCACTGCAATGTGCTGCCACCTGCCTTTTTGTGATGGGTTATTTCGTTGACGTCGAAAGTAGGTGGTGGTCACATTAGTGTGTGACTGGACTGTAAAAACGAGATTATTGAGCTAAGGCCTCCAGGCGTTACAAGCCGGCTCTAGGCGTTATATGGTCGGGGTAAGGATAGTAATAAAGTATAAGTGGTAAAGGTAGGTCCACAAAAGCTGCCTATGACTATCCTTTTAAAAACGCATAAGTTTAATATGTGCGCGGTTTGTAATTTTGCATGCGGTTCACTTTGGATAACGCTAATTTGCAGCAATATCTATCACAGTCAATGACCTGAAATCAAAGTAGAGTTGTCTAGTTGAAAAGAACGATACATAGTTAAATGAAGTGCTAAATAAGCTTGAAAATCTCTTTTAAATAACAGACTTAAAGGCAATGAAAAAGAACACAGAATTTGTAAAATATGTTTTTATTCAACAGCATAAACAAGAGTGGCATCACCGGGAGTGAGCCGAGGTGGCGTGGTGGTGAGCGTTGCTGAGCATGCCGTGCAGCACGGGGATCACCTTCACCCCGGAGATGTCCGCCAAGATGTTCTGCAATACAAGACGGTCATAGAATGCCTCATCTCAGCGTGTCGTTCACACTCAAATAATAAGTTCATCGCTGTGCGCACACCCAAATTAGACGGCGCATTCTACAGGGGGAACTCATGACAGCGCGGTTTACTTCATGCTGAAAACGTTTAAGCCTAAAGCAGGGATGGGCAACCATGGCCCATAGCGGGCTAACTACGGCCCCCGGGAGGTTCTATCACAGCCCGCGGATATAATTTTAATTTGCCCGTTCGAAGAAATTAAAAAGAAATATATATTTATATATTATTTTATCCATCTAATTTTCTACTTTGATGAAATATTATTTTTATTATTTTTTTTTCAAAGGACTGGTGATCTTTTTACTTTCTTTATTTTTTGTTCTGCTAAGCATGAATCGACGGAAATATATGCGCAATCTAACAATCATCCTCAAGCAGTTGTGTCTAAATATGGCAAAGTTAGAGTTTTACAAATTATTATGGAAAGTAAGTTTCCCAAATTTAATATCTCACGCCCAGAAAATCAGTGCTTCATCTTATATGTAGTGAACAAGTGTTTTCAACTATGAACCTTAGAAAGAATTATTTCAAGAAGTAGACCGACAGATGAGCATTGCTTAGAATCGGTACATCTCACTTCGAGCCTCACTATAAGGCACTTTTAAAAATGAAATGGCAATTTCATTCATCTCATTAACATATTTAAATTGTAATACTTGTTTTTTTTAAGATTTTAGAAAGATTTGTCTTGGTCCACCCAAACTTATTTTTTTTTTATCGATTTTTGGCCCGCGACCGAAAAAGTGTGCCAACCCCTTGGCCTGAAGTGTGCACAAAATGACTGTAGAGCCACAAACCGGAAATTAAGATTTACTCATTCATTCATGTTTTCCAATAGAAAGTATTACATAATTATGTTTATGATGTTTTATTAATAATATATATATAAAAAAAACATTTTTAATAGAAAAATCTAGCATTTTTTAAAATAGAAATTAATATTCAGTTTTTGATCAACTCTAACAAGATTATTCTGTCTCACAAAATGATAAAAAGAGAATGTAATTAATTATATGTTATTAAATGAAACTTTTCATACTTTACACTTTTCATATTTCAATTGTAAAAGAAACGTATATAAAACAACAAAGACTCCAAAAATGGTGCAAATTTTTGTTGTTCATTTCATTTACTCCAGCAATTACTTGAAAATAAATAAGTAACACATAATACGTGGCCAAAAGCTATTAATATGTCACTGAAACAGCTACGACACTAAAGTACCAAACATATTTTTCAACTCACTGGTTGAAAGAATAAATACAAAAAGGGGGCACTAAACGCGCCGTTATTAAAAATTGTGAAAATTATTTCACTTTTCTTTATCATAATTGTATATTCGCACGTGTAGCGTTAAATTATATTTACACGTGTAGCGCGTGTAAATGTCATAAGTTAATGTCTTGTTAAGTTATATTCTTAGCTTTGAAATTATTCAAAAGGCTTGAGAACAAACGCTCAGAATGTTAACGAATTCACCCCTGGTACTTTCGTAATGACGATATTAGACGAGCTCTCTTGATTCCAAGTTTAAGACAATTTGTTCACAAAATTTCTACTCAATTCTATAGATATGCGAAACATCAATAACCCCGTTTTAAATATCCTACAAAATTACGATTATGATATTTCTTCCCAAACATAGCAAAGACCTCACACTGTTCTAAATATTTTTAAATTAATTCCTTACAACTGCCTAGATGAAAGAAGTTCGCTTCTTATTTTTTATTTTTTTTTTTTTTTTTTTTTTTGCAACTGATTTCATCAACATCTACACTTTTGAAATTTTAGTTATTTTTCATTTTTTGATTTTATTAAATAAACAAATCTTTTTTTTTTTTAAAAAAGGGCATTTAATTATCTATTTTGCTCATTAACTCAAAGGGCATGAGACCACCGCTATGTTTCCACATTTTTACAGTGAAGGAGCTGTTATTGTGTGTTTAAAGAAATGATAGCTAGCTTCTTGGTTTTTGTCAAGAAAATTTACTTCATTGTGGCGAATCTGGGTTCCAGTAAAGTAAGTGTTATTTGCAATCCGGTTATACAAACATAAACTTTATTTTTGAAAGAGATAACATAGGAATTGTATGACTGTTAGTACTTGACTTTTTACGTTAAAATAATGTTTCTTAATTGGATACTTAATTAAAATAATAGCAAGACTTACAATTACATAAAAGTTGTATAGTTGGCCGCTTGTCGAGCTATGTTATTTTCTAAGGATTTAAATATTACTGTGTCCAAAAGTAAGACCCATTTTCAATTTAAAATTAACAGGGTTTATGGAATTTCAATTTTTAAAAATTTTTTTTTTTTAGGTTGTTGGCACTGTCCTCGACATCTGTGTGAAATTTGACGTCAAAATATTCATGAGTGTTTGAGTTATGCTTGACTTTGTGAGACGCTAAAATTGATTCCGGCGATTTTTTGAAATGTCTGAATTCATTGAGCAAAGGCATTCCATTTTGTTTGCGGAAATGTGTAGAAAGCTGCAGAAGGCATTCGGTGAGCATTTTCTATATCGAAAGAAATGTTTAAAAATGGATTAAACAGTGCAAAGAAGGCAGAGAACGCGTTGAAGACGAAAGAGCATCCTGGACAACCATCAATCGATGAAGCTCACGTCCAAAAAATTAAAGATTGGGTGCTTGCAAACCGTCGATTCACAATGAGAGACCTTACTGATGATGTTGGAATTTCAAAAAGATCAGTCCATTCCCTTTTGGACCTCAAACGCGTCCAATCTCGATGGGTACCGAAAACACTGAATGCGCCAGCTGACACTTCATTGATTCTTCGTGACGTTTTCGCCAAAAATGAAACCCATATCGTCCCCCCCTCCCCGTATTCACACCGTGGGACTTGTGGTTATGCCCTAAACTCAAAAGACCACTCCGGAACATCGTTTTGAGTCGATTGAAAGAGAATCGCCGCGCTTTGAAGGCCATCCTTGCCTATGACTTTCTAGCATGCATTGAGGATTGGGGAAAAAGTTGGCATAAGTGCATTGTGTCCGGAGGATTACTTTGAAGGCGATGAAATAAATTTGGAAGAATAAATATATATATATATAAAAAAAAAAGAGATTTTTGAAAAAAAAAAAAAAAAGTTGGTCTTTCTTTTTGGGCACAGTAGTATATTTGTGGTTAAATTATTGGCGCCATTTAAATGGAATATGAATTTATCCCTGTCAATTTCATTTAAAAATAGTCTCCCAAAATACCTTCTATGCCTGTTTTGTTTGAAGGATTGAAGGCACAGCAAGGTAAAAAAAGGCAGCCTTACCTCGACTGTTGCCTGATTCTCCGCTTGCAGAAGGATGGGTTTGCGAAGAGACAGGATGCCCACCGCCACAACTGCAAGAGGAAAAAAATCTGTCCCAGCATGACATGCCTTTTTCTCGCCAAACAAAAGCTTGAGGGTAACCAACAACGTTCAAGAGCAAAAACATTTTATGGAAACTTTTCTTTCAATTCCTACTATTAGTATATATATCTTATCTCCCTCTATATATATTGTTCACATTTTCAATCGTTCATGAAATACTTTCTATTCATCCACTCGAGTTCGAATGCATTTTTTTTTGAACTTGTGGATGACACTGGATGTGAATAGTTTTCAAATATTCATTCATTCACTCAATTTAATTCATTCATTTTAGTTTTTTAGATTTAAGTTGCATGTATCTAATAATAGATGTAAGAGGAAAATTTCAACTTTATTTATAAAAAGTAATAGAGTGAAAAAAAAAAGGAATTGACTTAAAAAATTTTTTTTGTTTTATATTACTTGGTTTTTTTTTTTTTTTTTTTTTTTCACGCTATTGTTAAATTAGGTTGCGAAACATTACCAAACACGAAACTTAAAATATATGCATGGCATTTTTTTGTTAAATTTGGTAAAAAAAAAATGGTATTTTTAAAAACTTTACTTTATGTAAACACTCTAATTAAAAAGAATATGTAAGGCATAATTGCTGAATTAGAGAATCCAAAGGAGGAATAAATAAATAAAAGACACACACTTCTCAATGAATCCATTTAAAACTTTTATAGTTCCAGGCCTACATAACATCAACGAATAGACAGAGTTAATATTTAATTAGATTCTGAAAATGACGATATAAAATTTTCAGACATTCAATTCAAAGTTTAGAATGTGCATGAATTCAGTATCCTAATAGATCGTGATACAACTGCATCTTCGCATGACAATTTGTCTTCGATAGCTAAAAAAGTCTGATCTCAAAAAAACTGTTCGATTCCCCCTTCGAAAATCGTGATTCTAACGTGGCCTGTTATCTTAATCATGCATACAAGAACACATTGCTACCAATATAAAAACCAGGACATCCATTTATCCCCTATACCAGGGATGGGCAAACTACGGTTCGCGGGCTAACTTCGGGCCCCCGGGAGGTTCTATCCGGCCCGCGGATAAATTTTAATTTGCCCGTTCGAAGCAAATTAAAAGAAATATATAATTATATATCCATCTCCTTTTCTACTTTGATTAAATATTTTTTATTTCTTCCTACTTTTCAAAGGACTGATGATCTTTCTACTTTCTCTATTTTTGTTCTACAAAACAATTTTTTTTTTTTTTTTTTTCTTTCTAATGCAGCTGGCAAACACTTAGACGCCTTTGTCCTGGGTGCCTTAAGGCAAATGCTGCACAGACGTTACTCACTTTGCATTACCCTGGGGGAGTGTGTAACTTGAAGATAAGCCACGGACGCGGAGTAACAATGCCCCCGCAAAGCCCTACGATCACATTAGACCGGGACCTACGGTTTAAAGTGGAATCGAACCACTCCAAACATCCATGGCACAGCCGGGACTTGAACCCGAAACCTGTAGTACCGAGCGCCAGCCACTCGGCCGTTCAGGCCCCTTTCTGCAAAACATAAATCGACGGAAATAGCAAGCACAGACAGATTTCAATCGGTAAAGTGTCAAAAGCGGAAGTCCTTTGTTAGTTATAGCTGTAGATTGGCGCCAACAAGCGTTATCTCTTTCTCGAGGAGCAGACGTATGGGAATCAATATAATAATTAATAATTAGACTTCACATGTGGCAGACTGCGCAGTTTAAGCTCCAGCCAGCAGCATTTTTTAACTTTTAACAATGAAATAGCAATTTCATTCATCTCATTAACATATTTAAATCATAATACTTGTAATATTGTTTTTAAAATTTTAGAAAAATTTATCTTGCCCCACCAAACTTTTTTTTTTTTTTTAATTTTGGTCCGCGCCTGAAAAGTTTGCCCATCCCCGCCCTATGCCAATTAAAAATTCGATTTACATAACAGATGATCCACAAAAATCTCATCCATTACAAATAAAAACACAGTTGCGTATTTAAATCAATTCAACAACATACATCCGCAAATCTATCCTGCTCTACAAGAAAGTAAATAAAGAATAATAATAAAAAATACACATGCGATTCGTAAAATTGAATAAACGGTCGAAGTTTTAAACGGCAATCGCACAACTGTGAGCCATCAAGAAAAGTTGCCTTCATTGATAAGCGGAATCCATTTAATAGTTTTGTGAGAGTACAGATTCTTTAAAGAATACTGAATGTCCTTCACTGCCCTTAGCGCTCTGGTCTTTGGTTCGAATCCTGGCGGTGGCATGGATGATTGTGAGTGGTTCGAATCCGCGTTAAACGGTAGAATCCCGGTCTAACGAGCCCAAAGTGTGCACAAGATGACCGTAGAGCGACAAACCAACTGCCCTGACACATGGATTCCACTGGCAAATGAAGGATGTGCCCCTTAAAAATTCTTCCTAGGTCCCGGAGTGGGTACTCACCGACGATGACTTCCGTCGAGTCGTACGCAAGCACACAATCCCACAGCTGGAGAATCTGATCCGTTGCCAGGCAACCGGAGAACGCTTTGATGATCCACTTGATAGCGATCTTCAGGCTGAAAGACAAACACTCTCATCAAAAATTGACATCTCTTTCTAGTAATATCTTAGTTAGGAAAACACGTAATGGATGCTACCCATTCAATCAGATGTTTTATCTTAAAATCAGACATATTCTTTCTTTTTTCAATTCCTTCTATTAGCTCACACTCTCCCTATCTATACCCTGTTCATAAAATACTTTTCATTCATCCACTCCAGTTCAAATACAATTTTTTTTGAACTCGTAGTGGAGGACACTGGATGTGAATACAGTTTTTTTTCAAATATTAATACATAGTAGTTTTCTTTTAGATTTAAGTTGCATGCATCTACCAATGGATGGCGCCAGATAAACTTAAATAATTGAACATTATTTGTAAAGTACTTTCTGCAATAGAGTGAAAAAAAAAAAGTAGGAATTGACTTTTAAAATTTAGCTTTTATATTTAGATGCAACGTCAGTAAGGCAGTACGTTTCTTAATTCTTCCGCTACTTTCGGCGTGAAGTAAAGTGTCGTTATCACTCAAATAAAGAGTTCATCACTACGCGCTCATTCAATTTTTATCATTCCTAGTTCAGTTGCATGAAACATTGTTGTTGTTGTTGTCGTGTATCTCATGGAAGGAGGGGAGAGGGTGCAGCTTCTGTTGTGATGGAGCACCCGTAGGTAGAAGTCTGACTTCTGCTCCGTGACGCTCTTCTACAGTCATATGAGACCGGGACCTACGGTTTAAAGTGGATTCCGAACCATTACAAACATCTATGGCATCGCCGGGACTCGAACCCGAAACCTGTGGCGCCAGACACTCGGCCATTCAGGCCTGCATGAAGCATTCTATGCCTCATTTCGCGGAAACCCATGAAGACAGCACGGTTACAAAACGTTTCTCTCCTCCTCCGCCGAAGGAGACGCACATCGTAAACTTAGTGCTTCAGACCGACTTGCTTCATGCCGAAAGTAGCGAAATTATGGGCTTATAATATGACAGCTTACAGCCCCTTATGGCAATTCATATGGGCTTCAGATATGCACTCATGAGCTAAAACATTATGACCACCCCATTTTTTGCAATGAACTCGCCTGGATGACGTGGAAGGCACGTGATCAGGTGGAAGTGGTATTTAATTGGTAACAACTTTTTACCTTTATGTATAATAAAATTTACTTTCTTAAACTGTAGTGATTT
Organism: Caerostris extrusa; assembly: GCA_021605095.1. Taxonomy (NCBI): domain Eukaryota; kingdom Metazoa; phylum Arthropoda; class Arachnida; order Araneae; family Araneidae; genus Caerostris; species Caerostris extrusa. The sequence continues at coordinate 14,546 of BPLR01008611.1, read as the reverse complement.
TTGCTTCTTCTATATTCTACACCGCGGCACTTAGCTAAATTTTCCGACATTAGGTCCATTGACAGCACCTGTATTACTTCGACCTCGGGACCTTGTACATGCGTTGACAGCCCGCAAACAGCTTTTTTTATTCGTCCCTCACTACCTTCTGCTATACGTTTCCTCGAATGTTGCTTCCACCTCCATTGCGCAGTGATATCGGTTTCATTTGTTGCGCAGCGCCGTCCGGTTTTGGTAAAGGCTCGTTCCCTCCGAGGCGTGAGGCGGCGACGGGTCACGCGGCAGGGATGAAAAATCTTTCGATCCGTTCACACCGAAACGTCAGAAATTGCTTCACCCTCCCTTCTACTAGATGGCAGATCTACTATTGGCTGAATCGAAGTCCCATAACGCAGCAAGCATTTGAGAGTTGAAAGTTGGGCGACTCGAAGCGGTGGATTTCAAACTTCTTTCAGGCGAACGCAGTGCCGCTAGTGATTGGTCAGCGCCTCATGCTTCAACGCCTCGGTGGCTGTAGCCTTAAGAGGGCACACTTATTCAAGACATATGTAGAGAGGAGATACTCACGGGTGTATGTCGTGCACGGAAAAGTGGTAGGCCAGCTGAGGTTCCACTTCGTCCAGGAGAGTCTCGAACGACAAGGCCAGTGAGAGGATGCCCTGCGGGAGAGCAATCGGCTTTCTTTTATATAATAGAATCCGTGCACTACCGCTAAACATGGTTCATTTAACGTTACAGTCTCATACTACTGTGACCAAAAGTAAGACCCATTCTAAATTTAAAATTCCTGGGGCTTACGGAATTTCAATTTTTCTTTTCTTTCTTTTTTAGGTTGTTGGCACTGTCCTTGACATCTGTGTGAAATTTCACGTAAAAATATTCATTAGTGTGTGAGTTACGCTTGGCTTTGTGAGACGCTTCCGGCGATTTTTGAAAAGTCTCTTCAATCGACTTAAAACGGTGTACCGGGAGTGGTCTTTTGAGTTTAGGGGATAGCCAGAAGTAGCACGATGCTAAATCAGGTGAATACGTGAGCTGGCGCATTCAGTGTTTTCTTTATTAATCAAGATTTGACGCGTTTGAGGCCCAAAATGGAAATGACCGATCCTTTTGAAATTCCAACATAATCAGCAAGGTCTCTAATTGTAAATCGACGGCTTGCAAGCACAAAATCTTTAATTTTTTGGACGTGAGCTTCGTCGGTGAGGTGGAGGATCGACCAGAGGGCTCTTCGTCTTCAACGCGTTCTCTGCCTTCTTTGAACTTTTATATCCCTTGTAAACATTTCTTTTCTATATAGGAATGCTCACCGAATGACTTTTGCAACATTCTATACGTTTCCGCAAACAAAATTTACCGCAAGTTCTTTGCTCAATGAATTCAGACATTTCAAAAATCGCCGGAATAGTTTTAGCATCACACAAAACCACGTTTAACTCAAACACTAATGAATATTTTGTCGTGAAATTTCACACAGATGTCAAGGACAGTGCCAACAACCTAAAAAAACACCCTTTGCCTGGGAAATTTAAATTGAAAAGTGGTCTTACATTTTCGACACAATAGTATATGAGCATTGTTTTTTTTTTGGGGTTCCAGGGATGTCCTGGATCATTTTCAATGTTTCTTATGGGTTTATTGTGTTTAAAATTTCTTCACGAGCTACTCTTATTGATTTATTTAAATTTCTTTCACGTCCTTTTATTTATTAAATTTCTTTCACGTGCTTTATTTTTTATAAAATTATTCTATAGGTTCTATTATTTATTATTATTAGTTTTCTATTATTATTTATTTATTTATCTATTATTGTTTTTTCTATGGTTTATGGCTTCAATTCTTTGTTAGTTTAAGATAGCTGTTATATGTTTTGTTCTTACATTAAATTCTAAATTTTATGGGTAACATGTACAACTGCCCAGCCGATTGCAATTTATTTTTTTAAATATTGTGTCAATATAAGCAATAAGTTCATTTTCAGTGTGAGCGTGTGGGAGGGGGCGATTGCCGACACCATATGTACCACCTGAAATTCAATTTTAGAAACTTACTTGTAAATATATTGTTTTTTAATTTTTTTCCTTACAAAGTTGGAAGCATTGCAGTCCATTTTTTTTTAATTTTTAGTACTTGCGCTTATTACCTCATATATTTTTCAAAAATAGTTTATTACATTAATGTCATAAAATATAGACTTTATATAATGTTGTTTTTCAAAATTTTCTCGCATCCGATAGTGCGGGTCGTTGGGGATTTGAAAGGGGTCGCGAACCAGTGAAGTTTAACAACCACTGCCTTTAAGGATGTCACATGTTCTGCATAGCCAAATAAGGTAGGGATTCTTTGATCCGTCATTCGATGGTTCGGCACATTCCATCCATCGAGCCATTCACTTTAGAGATTTGGAATTTTCGTCTCAAAATATGTGATACATCACAATTGAATTTACTGACAATTAGTACAATTTATGTGAAAAATTCAACAAGTAACACACTCAATGTGCACATGTTTGATTTTTTATTTAGAGTGGTTTATCTATGGCGAGGGACGTGCAAACGTTTTCGGTCGCGGGCCAAAAATCGAAAAAAAAAAAAAGTTTTGCGGACCAAGATAATTTTTCTAAAATTTTAAAAACAATATACGAGTATTACAATTTAAACACGTTAATGTGATGAGTGAAATTTACGATTTCATTTTTAAAAGTTTCTTATAGTGAGGTTCGAAGTAAGATGCACTGATACTAAAGAAGGAGGCTTGAGATGATTGTTAGATTGCAACTCAAAGAATTCAACCTGCAAACCAAAATGTCCAATTCTGTCTGAATGGCACTGAAATCTTGAAATCACATTCGAACTCAAAATGCAGTTTTTCAAGCCATCTCTTCATTTACTGAGGGAATTGAATTTAACCTCGGGAAATGAGACAAGTCGTTCTTAGCTAACTGCCCAGCAAGCAGATTAACTTTTATTTTAAAAGCCGATTTATTTTTAGTCGACTTATGTTTTGTGGAATAAAAATAGGGAAAGTAAAAATAGTTAATTTGCCTTGAACCGGCAAATTAAAATTCTATCCGCGAGCCGGATAGAATCTTCCGGCGGGCCGGTGTGGGCCCGCGGTCCGTAGTTTGCCCATCCCCGATCTATGGCATTTCCGTTAATGTTCGAGAATAGTGCACGGTCGGATCGAAGAGCAGAGAAGGATCCCCTCTTAGGGAGAGGACGGCTCACCTGAGGGTGTGAGGAGAGACTGTGGAGCCGGAAGAAGTACCGCACGTACAGCTCCCGGAAGATGTGGTACAGCGTGATGGGATCCTCGTAGATGTAGCACAGGGGAGCCACTGTCAACAAAGCACATCAATGACACAAGGGCATACACAGAGGGAGGGGAATGAATGCCGTAAAAAAAACACGGAAGGAGCCGCGACCAGACGAGAGAACGAAAGTAGGTGGTGGTCACATTAATGTGACTGGACTGTGTATAAACGTATAATAAGACTAACTAGAGAACATGAAAATTACATGCACAACGAATGCCATTTTCATAGTTTTGTTATGCTAACTGATTGTTTTTCTGAAAATTCTCTTTTTGATGATTCTTGTTTATACATTTATAGTTTTATGAGTTTAAACAAAAACACACAAACACTAATATATATATTAACGTTTGTGTGTAGCAGAATGAAGTCTGCAGCAACTATAGTGGCTTTAAGAAATCGAAGATTTATAAGTCTTTTTTCACAGTTTATTAAATAGTATTGCTAATAATCTTTACAAATTTAGGAACAAGTCAAAATGAATAATCAAACAACTTATAAAGTGAATGCTTTTTATTTGTGTTTGTTGAGCAAAACTGGTGTTATATATACAGTAAATTCTCTTTAATCTAACATATTCAGAATCTCAACTGTGCTAAATGAGTGATTTTGTAGCGATATCAAACATCAACTTAGTTTAATATTAAAACTGTTAAAACACGTATAAAAAAAGAACGAGACGAGAGAGAGGTATGAAGATGAAAAGGTATATTTTAACTCCCACTGCAGAGCGACCTTTTAAGTTGGACAGCATATTTAATTAGAAGAGCCACATGAAGATTCATGTAAGGACTCGCATTGGTTTGGTTTGTCGCTCTACAGTCACCTTTTGCACACTTTAGGCTAATTAGAACGGGACCTACAGTTTAACGTGGATTCCGAACCACTCGTAAACATCTATGCCACCAACAATATTCGAACCTGAAGCCTGTGGTACTAATGGCTAGAGCGCTAATTGGACATCAGGCAGCTCATTGGAGAGAGACATTTTCAATGTTCTTTAAAGACAGAAAATATTGTCTTTTAAAGATAGATTGAATGAACACGAGTACTCTTACTGGAGAACGACCTTACAACTGTCTTATTTTTAATACGCTTTTATTAGTTCCACCTGTATGTTTGTTTGTATGTATGTAACTGACTCTTTGGGCTCGATTTTGGGACTGATGTTGCCATCTACTGGCGAGTCAGTCAATTGATCAAACCCTACCTATTTTGTATAATTATTTTTGTTTAATCTTAATTCGTTTTGTTTTATTTTACTTTTATCTTAAAATTCTCATTTTAACTTTAACCTTTTATTTTTGGCCATCGTCAACGGACTCTTAATTGTACCGATAGCTTCAGCTTTTTCGATCTCCTGCTTTAATTGTTCTCAAGCAGGAGATGTTTTTCCTAAATTATAGACTAAAAAATTTAAAAAAAAAAAAAAACACGCTTTTAGAGTTAATCAAACTAAAAAGTAAATAATAAATTAATAGTTTAAAAAAAAAACTAAAAAACACGCTTTTAGAGTGAATCAAATTAAAAGTAAAAAAATAATTGTTAACATAAGAATAAAATGACTGACGAGAAAATGAATGTCACTGTTCCAAAAGCGCAGGGTGCTTTGTATGACATTTTTAAACTAACTCTGCATTTCGGAATGAACTAGTGAAAAATTATAACGATTGATATCGAGCACCCTACGCTTTTAGAACAGTGACATTCATTTTCTCGTCAGTCATTTTATTCTTATGTTAACAATTATTTTTTACTTTTTAATTTGATTCACTCAAAAGCGTGTTTTTTAGTTTTTTTTAAACTATTAATTTATTTCGAATGCACTTCACAGAATTCTCAATTAAAACAACATTTAAAAAATTCATACGACAAAGGATCACGAAGTAAAGCGAGCGAGTCGTCTCCGTTACAAGTCTTGTCGCGCGAGAATCAAGTCACGTTATCTCTCGCAGTCTCCGCGAGATATCCTTTGATGTGCGGTTAAGACTGACACCGAGCGAGACAAGTTGACTCACTCCGAGGGTTCCGTCCACATGGAGATGAGCTTTAAAATTGGTTCACGAGGACAACTCACTGTCTCTTTCTCTCGTCTGAATGCAGCTTAAAAATGCAGTAATTAGATGTGGATAGATATGTGCATATACACGAATTAAATAAATACAATTCAAGTTCGACATCATTTAAATCTTTTGTCCAATGAAAATGAAATGAAATTAATTGTGTGAGATAATTCCTCCCCACCTCCTATTTCATTGCTGTTTTGTTTTTGATATCCCCCCCTACATCTTCAGCATTTTTCAATTCCTTCTATTAGCTCACACTCTCCCTATATATATATCTTGTTCACATTTTCAATCGTTCATGAAATACTTTTTATTCATCCACTCAAGTCCAAATGCATTTCTTTTGAACTTGTAGTGGACGACACCTGATGTTAATACAGTTTTTTCAAATATTCATTCATTCTTTAGATTTTTTTCTGCCCAATAGTTTTATAGGGTAGAAAAAAAATTTCACTTTGTGTAAGATATTTAGCAGGATATAAATTTAGGAATCAATACCGTCAGTGGCGAAGCGTGTTGATCGCTGGAATTTTTTTTTTTTTTTCATTCTGGGTTCTAGTCTGAGTCAAGGAGGGAACAAAATGAAAAATGGGAATAAATGAGTGACAGAGATGGAAAGTGTGTACGCGAGAGAGTATACTGTTAAAATGTTCAATTTTCATTATGCATGTCAATTATTGTGTTTTTTAATGGGTCGTTACATAAAAATATCTGATATTATTTTGTGGAAAAACAATAGTTTGTGCTTTAGTGGAAGTAGAACCTTTATCTCTGTTGCCTCATTGTCCAAAATGTTCAGGTTTACAATCTTATATACCTTTTGAAATATCCTGTTATATATAAAACTGTTACTTAAATATCTTTCGAGAACGAAGATGCTATAGTACCTTCATGACTCACCATACATAGAGAATCCGTGGAACGGGATGACTCCGTTAGGGAGGGTAGATGACGGTGGAGTGGCTGCTCTTCACCAAGGCGCGAGGGGTTGGCCGAACTCAGCTCGAAGTGCGACGTCACGGAGGTGTCGCGGGAGAACACCAGCAGGATCTGGCAACAAGGATTGTTAGACATTCACAAGGAGAACTACAACTACAACCTGAAAACTTTAAGAAAATATAATGCGCTTTCAATTGCAATTCCAGTATATAGCTGTATAAGAAATATGTCATGCATTCGTTAACATACATCAAGCGAGAGTTCAAACTGTCTCTGCATCAACGATCTCTAAGCTTTCCACTCTAAGGTGAGAATGGTTAAAAATTCAACTCATATAATATAATGTATTTATATATACCACCGTGTCCAAAAATAAGACCCATTTTCAATTTAAAATTCCGGGGCTTATGGAATTTCAATTTTTTTATTTCTTTTTTTAGGTTGCTGGCATAAATTTATTATTATCTTTTTCATACATATAGTCATGATAAAAAAATCACGCATAAATAAATAATTTTCTTTATCATACATCTATTTTTATCATTTTTTTACTATCATTCATAAATTATTAGGATATCATTAAAATTGTTTATTTATTTTAACGTTTTTTTTTTTTATCATGTTTCTGTAAAATCCTTTATTCGAAATGAAAATATTTTTAAAGACAATTAAACACAAGTACATGCATTCATTTATTTAATGATTTTACAATTCCTCTTTTATTACATTGGGAGATAGATACATTTTGACACTATTTTTCGTTAGTAATGCTTTACACAACGCACAAACGGGATTTCCGTGTGAAAAACGTTCCTGTGCCCAAAAGTAAGGCCCATTTTCAATTTAAATTTCCCGGGCTTATGGAATTTCAATTTTTTCTTTTTCTTTTTAGGTTGCTGGCACCGTCCTTGACATCTATGTGAAATTTGACGTCATAATATTCATTAGTGTTTGAGTGACGCTTGGCTTTGTGAGTCGCTAAAACTGATTCCGGCGATTTTTGAAACGTCTGAATTGATTGAGCAAAGAACTTGCATTCAATTTTGTTTGCGGAAACGCATGGAATGTTGCAGAAAGCCTTCAGTGAGCATTGCTGTATTCGAAAGAAATGTTAAGAAGTGGTATCAGCAGTTCAATGAAGGCAGAGAATGCGTTGAAGACGAAGAGCCCTCTGGTCGACCCCCTACCTCAACTGACGAAGCTCACGTCAAAAAAATTAAAGATTTGGTACTTGCAAACCGCCGATTTATAATTAGAGACCTTGCTGATGATGTTAGAATTTCAAATCGATCGGTCAATTCCATTTTAGGTCTCAAAAGCGTCAAATCTCGATTGGTACCGAAAACACTGCATTGATTCTTCGTGACTTTTTCGTCAAAAATGAAACCCATATCGTTCCACAACAACCACCGTGCGACTTCAGGCTGTTCCCTAAACTCAAAAGACCACTCTGGGGACTCCGTTTTGAGTCAATTGAAGAGATTCAACGTGAATCGTCGCTCGCTTTGAAGGCCATACCTGCCGATGCCTTTTTAGCATGCATTGAGGATTGGGAAAAACGTTGGCAGAAGTACATTGTATCTGGAGGGGATTATTTTGAAGGCGATGAAATAAATTTGGTAGAATAAATAAAGAGATTTTGAAAAAAAAAAATAATAATAATAATTGGTCTTACTTTTGGGGCACAGTAGTATGTGTGCTGTAAAAGATAAGCCCTTGTGAATTGCATCAAGTTGAACTAATTATGGCCGCTTGGATGCCAAAACAGGAATGTGGCGCAGAACTGATCCGGATATGAAAGAATCTCGTATTGATGAAACTAGAGAGTGAATGTTGGTTTTTCTGGAGAACATTTCCGTGTTCCAGCTTATAAGAAAGGCGCCGCACAAGATTGTGTTTTAGCGTATCCGTATTGAAATTGCAATATATCTTAGTGTTAAATTTAATTAGAAGCTAGGTCGCATATCTATAATATATAATTCTCCCAACCCCCTTTAAAAAAAAAAAAAAAAAAAAAAAAAAAAAAAATTATAAATTGCTGTGATCTGAAACTGAGTAGGATAATAATTTTGTTCCTTTGCAATATGCTAACTTTTTTTTTTTATCATGTATGAATATGATGTTGTCTGGTTAGGGGGTCCGTGACGTTATCCGAAAATGAGAGCCACGCAAAAAAAAAAATTCCATTGCAAATTTTGGTGGAAAATGGTACATTGGGCCCCTTAACTCTTTAAAATGATTCATGAATAACGTTAGTCTTAAGGAATTTTCTGGAGAATTTGGCTTTTATTTGAAGTGTTTTGTAGTATGGTTTAGAAGCCCATTTGTATATCCAATAGCTATAAGTGCTCGTAGTGCGTTGATCAATTCCTTCTTGAAGTTTCCCATTTTTCACTTTTTGGCATTTTCCCGTGCTTATGGAGCTGTATAGTGCTTCTTATTGTGTTTGGATTACTTCACTCTTTCATTTATGCCTAGAATTTTCAAACATTAATATATTCTTTTGGATATTGAAGGCGATAACGTTTCTTGTAGAATTGGGAATACTTCATTCTTCATTTACGGCTAGAATTTTCAAACTTTGATATATTCTTTTGAATTATTGCTAAATAATATAAATTTTATTTATAAATAAAACTATTATCATATAGAAACTTAAATAAAAAAAGCAATACATTACGACATATTCTGACATTTTATTTTATAAAATTAATTAAATAAAACTAAGAATTTACTGTTTTAGTCGAAGTCTTTATTTATATCCAATTATTAATGCTACTAAATTTCCCATTATGGACTTAATAAAAGAAAAGGGGGAGAGGGAAGGTATTTGCAACCATATGCAAATTGTGAAATATATAAAAGCAAGTGAAGCGAGTGGGCGATGAATGTACTGTTTTGTGAAACTTGGAGAATTTGAATACAATTACCCGAGTTGGGTGATTTACTTTACAATAAAAATGTTGATTATTGTAAAAGTTATTATGTGTGCTGCTTTTACACAAAGAAACAGACACTAACGTTTGGGGAGCTCACTATCACAGATGAACCGGCTTTCATCACGAGCACATGCTCACTGAGGCAGCAATTTCTCTTCCGTTCAAAGCAGTGACGGATTTAGGCTTAGGCCCGCAAGGCCCGGGCCTAGGGCGGCATATTTTTAGGGGCGCCAAAATTTGAAATCGACAGTCAATTTGACATTCACGTGATCTCTTCTCGATATCTATCCACATATAGATATCACTTTACGTATTTATCCAAGTATTCCTGCAACACAATGTTCTGGAGAAAGATCGTTTTCCATCCAGAAAAGAGTGAAAAATTATTGATATGCAGGTATGAAGCAAGATAGGCCCAGTGCACTTGCAGTATTAGGCATTGAAACGCAATGAGTCCAAGAAGTTAAGTACGAGAATGCCATTGATACTTTCGCACGGATGAAAGCAAGGAACAAATATACTATAAGATTCATTAGATAGATATGATTTATTTCTTAATTGAAAGCAATTTATTCTAAATTGTGTGCTTAGTTGTCATACAAAAAAAAAAATATATATAAATATAAATATTTTTTAATTCATGTCTAAATTCAATTCGAATTCATTAAGAGCGTCAAATTAACTTGGGCCTACGTCGCCATCGAAACTAAATCCGTCAATGGTTCAAAGGCAGAGCTCTTTGGTTCACAGGTCTTATTGCACATGCACTTTAGAGACGAACGGGGCCTTGATGGCCGAATGGCTAGCGCTCTGGCGTTCGGTACAGGTAAACCCGGTACCACAGGTACCGGGTTTAAATCCCGGCTTTGCCCATGGGTGTTGTAGTGGTTCGAATCCACTTTTAAGCCGTAGGTCCCGGTCCTAATAGGATCGTAGAGCGTTGCGGGACCATTGTTACTCCGCGTCCGTGGCGTACCATCAAGTTACACGCGCCCCTGGGTAATGGAAAGTGAGTAACATCAGTGCAGCCCTTATGGCGAAGATCACGGTATATTTGCCAGCTACATTAGAAGAAAAAAAAATTTTAGAGACGATGCTTTTACGATGTTGAGCTCCCCAGATGCTACTGACACTCTCACACTCACATGATAAAGATCCTACACTCGCAAAGGATTGTAGCCTATGTCTTTGACGTATCCTGAGGATACGTGTGCCTTACTTTGGAGGTCTAAATAATCATTGTTTTAAGAGGGATAGTTTTCCCAATAAACACTCTTGTCAGGAATATATATATAAAAATAATAATAATATACAATTCTAACAGGCGGACTGAAAAGTTCGTAGGCTGACACAGGAAGTCTTCTGCAGGAATATTGAGCCATGCTGTCTCGATAGACGTCCATAATTGTGAAAGCGTTGATGGTGCAGGATTTTGGGCACGAACAGACCTCTCGATGATGCCCCATAAATGCTCGATGGGATTCATGTCGGGCGATCTAGGTGGCCAGATCATTCGTTGGAATTGTCCAGAATGTTCTTCAAACCAATCGCGAACAGTTGTGGCCCGGTGACATGGCGCATTGTCATCCATAAAAATCCCATCGTTGTTTGGGTACATGAAGTCCATGAATGGCTGCAAGTGATCTCCAAGTAGCTGAACATAAGCATTTCCAGTCAATGTTCGGTCCAGTCGCACCAGAGAACCAAGTCCATGCCATGAAAAACAGCCCACACCATTACGGAGCCACCACCAGCTTGAACAGTACCTTGCTGACCGTTTGGGTCCATGTCTTCGTGGGGTCTGCGCCACACTCGAACCCTACCATCAGCTCTTACCAAATGAAATCGTGACTCATCGGACCAGGCCACGGTTTTTCCATTCATCTAGGGACCAACCGATATGCTCACGTGCCCACGAGAGTCGCTGCAAACGATGTCGTTCTGTCAGTAAAGGCACTCGAGTCGGTCTTCTGCTGGAATAGCCCAAGAAAGCCAAATTTCTCCGCACAGTTCTAACAGGCACGTCCCTTGTACGTCCCACATTGATTTCTGCGGTTATTTGACGCAGTGTTGCTTGTCTGTTAGAATTTACGACTCTTTGCAGACGTCGCCGGTCTCGGTCGTTAAGTGCAGGCGGCCGACCACTGCGCTGTCCATGGTGGGATGTTATGCCTGAAATTTCATACTATCGGCACACTCTTGACAAAGTGGATCTGGGAATGTTGAATTCCCTAACGATTTCCGAAATGGCATGACCCATACGCCTAGCTCCAACTAACATTCCGCGTTCAAAGTCTGTTAATTCCCGTCGTGCGGTCATCATCACGTCAAAACCTCTTCACATGAATAACTTGAACAGAAATGAAAGCTCTGCGAAAGCACTGCGCATTTATACCTGTTCTATGCGATGCTACTGCCATCTGAAAATTTGCATATTGCTATCCCATGACTTTTGTCACTTCAGTGTAAATTTTAACTTTAAGAACGGTAGTTTTGCCAATAAACACTCATACACTCTTGTCAGGAATGTAAAAAAAATATACAATTCTAGTAAGTAAAACGAATGCGTTACCTGATAAAGCAGATCTTCGAAAACAAAATACTGATCATCATTTGAGGCTGTCAAATGGATGTCCTGAAAGAAAAACGGGTTGGAATCCTTTTCATTATGAATAAAATGTAAAGTTTAAAAAAAAAATTAAATTTTAAAATAAAATATAAAATTTAGTTAATCAAATTAAGTTTCCCGAAAACATCCACAGTTAAATTAGTATTAAAGAAAGTTCGTACAAACATTTTCTAAAACACGCATACGTAATAACTAGGGATTGCAATATCGGACCAAAAGTTCAATACCGGTATTCGGTAGTTTTTAGATCTTAATACCGGTAGTAGAAATATTCAGAAAAAGAAAGAAAACACAGGCTTTGTTTTTTGTTTTATTTGCCAGTTTTATTAGAGAATGTAAATATCACCAAAAAATTTGTAATTTATAAACTATGACAGTATATAAAGAATCGCAAAAAGTAAAGGAACATCTTATTTATTTAAATCACAAAAAGTGTAAAATATTACTATTCAGTTTGTGGTACTATTACAAATTTTTAAATGTGACCTTAAAAAAACATAATGCATCAATTGTAGTATCATTAAGCCTGGAACGTAATTCTGTGTAAAAATACCAGCTGTCGAAAACGCTCTTTCAGCATCTACGCTAAAGGGTGGAACTGTTAGCAATGCGCGATATACTTTTTCCAAGTATTTACCTCTAAATCCCTCATATTCAAATAAATCTATTTCTCGTCGGATTGTTTTGGATATAGCTGATTTCTGTATTGTATTTTGGTTTGATGAAAATTTTTTTATTACCGCCAATTCTAATTTATTTATGAGTATATACATAATAAATCTGAACAATATTTTGAACTCTAAAGTACGATATGCAAATGCAATGTGAATAACAAACTCGCCAATTTAAAAACTATCCAAGTATTACACACTTTCTTCACAACTACAACCTTGTTTTCACAGATAAGAATTTCTAGTTTTCAGATAAGAACTCTGAATAAGAATTAACAGATAAGAATCCTTTCACAGTTAAGAATAATAAATTTCTAGTAAATACCGAAATAACGGTATTTAAACTTGTGAATACCGGTATTACAAAATTCTACAATGGCTCAAAATACCGGTATTCGGTATTGCAATAGCCTAGTGATAACTAATTTATTATAATTTTAATTGAAACTTTTGAAACTACATTATCCTTCCTTACAGAATTCATTTGAAAACAATAACAGATGGAAATGCAAAACACATTCAAAGAACTCACAGGCAGGAACAGATTGTTTTCGACTTGCAGGAATCTTAATTTTTTATATTTGCAGATATAATAAAGAAAATAAACTTAAAAGTGCTTTTTGTTGTCTTTCTAAACTACACTACGATTAGGGATTGCAATACTGGTATTTCGAGTCATTTGTACAGTTTGTAATACCGGTATTCCCAAATTTAAATACCGGTTTTTCGGTATTTACTAGAAATTTAGAATTCTTATTTGTGAAATTCTTATTCAGAATTCAGAACCTATCCACATCCAGAAGAATTCTGTACAGTTATCGGAGATTATAATGACACTAATGTTGATAGTGAAAATTAATTGTCTCTTTGACAAAAATTAGAATTAGCGATAACTAAAAAAATTTCAACAAACCAAAATACAATACATAAATCAGTTATATCCAAAACAATCCGACGAGAAATGGATTTATTTGAAGATGAGGATTTAGAGGTAAATACTTGAAAGTACATCGCCTTTGCTAACAGTATCACCCAATAGCGTAGATGCTAAAAGAGCGTTCTCGACAGCTGGTAATTTTTGCACAAAATTACGTTCCAGGCTTAATGATAGTACAATTGATACATTATGTTTTTAATATCATTTTTCAAAAATTTGTAATAGTACCCCCAGACTGAATAGTGATATTTACACTTTTTTGTGATTTAAATAAATAAGATGTTCTTTATTTTTTGTGATTCTTTATATACTGTAATAATTTATAAGTTACAAATTTTTTGGTGATATTTACATTCTCTAATAAAACTGGTAAATAAAACAAAGAAACACCTGTGTTTTCTTTCTTTTCTAAAATTTCTACTACCGGTATTAAAATCGGTATCCCGGTATTAAGATCTAAAAAATACCGAATACCGGTATTGAACTTTTGGTCGGATATTGCAATCCCTAACTACGACTAACTTGCGTTTCTTTCAATTACATAATTGGCAAGCATGTACATTTAATTTAACAGGAAAATTGCCTAATATAGGCAAAATTTTCTTTACAGTTCCAAGATTTCTAAGTTCTAAGAAATCTTACTGATATAATTAGGATGAAAAATTGTGTTAGAATTTTTTTTTTTTTATTATTAAATCATTTGATTCATTATGATTTTCATTGATACCATTAAATTTACTATTTTTATTTCAATTTTTTTTGCTATTGTAATATATACATACTTGTTTTTTTTCCCCCATATGTGTGCAAGCCTTATAAGAATAAACATCATAAATAAATACTCTGAAAATTTTGGATCACGTAAAAATTTAAGCAGAAGCAAAAGCAAAAGATGCATATATAACTGAACTCTTGTTTACAAATAATGTATAAGAGCTGCTTTTTAGTTAACATCGGTGGGTCTGCATCCACCGCACGCACCACACGAACAGCTCACCGACGAGCGATGGTGCCTCATGGAGGCAGTCAACTATCCGCAAGATGCTTTACAC
>BPLR01008610.1:0-43179 GCA_021605095.1 Caerostris extrusa | reverse complement strand
ATTCTCTAAGCTCATATTGATAAAAAGTCATATAATGACTCCATAATGATGAGTCATAAGAAGATCCCATAAAACTCTTTAATTAATGAAACGTCATAAAAATTGATGTCATGATGATGAATGGCCATAAGATGACCATAATGATGAATCATAGAATGATTCTTTTGAAACTTAATTATTTAATGAAAAGTCATAAAATAACCCCATAAAGATGAAAGGCCATAAGAGGTTTTCATAATGTTGAAAAATTATAAGATGATCCCATAATGATGAAAAGCCAGATTATTCGTTGAAGATGAAAAGCAAGATTATTCCGTGAAGATGAAAAGCCATATGATGATCTCATAATGATGAAAGGCCATATGACTCCCTAATCATAAAAACACATGGTCCCCTAATATGATGATACAACTAATATTAGCTATTTATATAAGTGCATAACAATAGCCATGTTTAATTAAAAAAAAAAATTTAACTAGAGTTTCAGCCGCATTAATATAAAAACTTCATACAAAGAATTTGACAGAAATATAATACGATAAATTTTATTGAAAATATCTTTTAAAAGATTGCAATTTGTGTAATTATTAAAAATTTCATAACTTATTTAGCATCAAAAATAATAGTAATTAATTTACAAAAAAAAAAAAAAAAAAAAAAAAAAATCTGAAAATCGAGGATTTCTAACGAGGATTAGCCACTTTTGAAAGATCTGAAATGGTGAAAAAGCCGTCATAGTTGTACATCAGGAAAAAAATATATTGCACATCATTGATCTCAAAAATAAAAAAAAAATACAAATTTTATAATTCTATATTAAAATTAATCTAATTCAATTATAAATACTTTTTAGTTAATATCTTAAACTTAAATAGAAATAATTAAAGTAATTCACTTTAATTATTGAGTTGGAAAACTCTAGTTAAAATTTTTTTACAGAAAAAAAAAATTAGAAAAAGGAATTTATTTTACTGTCAATGTTTTAAATCGAAACAATGAGCAAAATTTATGAATAAAATAAAGTTATTTTATTTCTTCGAAATGTTTGAAGAATAAAAAATGGTATCATATATCATCTCATTTTTTATACATAAATAGAAGCAAGTTTAGTTTAATGTTGATAATGTGCTTTGAAATATATTATGACGACATTAAATTTCAATAATATTTAAGAACTCCTAAGTAAAAAAATAATAATTACACACTTTAACACCAAAAAAAAAAGAACTAATTTGATTACGGTTGGTCCCTAAAGATTTGGAATTTACGCTTCCTTTAATCTTGATGGGTTTGAAATTAATCGATTACAAGAAGGTTATCTTTAATTTCGGTTTTAGATTTAATTTAATTAACGACTAAGCTTATTTAAATGAAAAAATTATGTATTATTTTTATTATTTCGGCAATTACTAATCTTTTTATTATTAAAAATTTTGTTAT
The DNA here is from genome assembly GCA_021605095.1 of Caerostris extrusa. Classification (NCBI taxonomy): domain Eukaryota; kingdom Metazoa; phylum Arthropoda; class Arachnida; order Araneae; family Araneidae; genus Caerostris; species Caerostris extrusa. The sequence goes on along the minus strand of BPLR01008610.1, from coordinate 41,739 downwards.
TGGATGTTTCAACATAATATGTTTTAAAATTATTGTAAACTGTAAATTTTCCTAAAAATATTTATAATTCATTCTTTCATAAAACAAGTTTATTTAGTGAAATCTTCCTTAAAATATGATTACATTGGTTATTCATAGAATTTAGGAGATTTATTTTAATTTTAAAAAGTTTTATAAACAAGTTAAGTTTTTTTTTTTAATATTTAATGTTCTACATTGCTATTTACTACTAATGATTAAAATGCCTAAAAATAATTTATGATGTTATATATATAAAAAAATATGACACCAAATTTAATTTGTATTGGCCAATGTAGATTTTCTACAAATAAAAAATAATATTTTTAACTATATATTACTAAAATTGTGAATAAAAATAATTTGAATTACAAGAAAATTTTACTTCCTATAATTAAGGAATAATTTATTTGTATAATTGATAAATTAATTAAATTAATTAATAAATAATAATGATAATAATAACTATGAGATGCAAAACGAATGAAAAACTTAAATGAGAATTCTTTTAAAATTCAGAAATATCTACTACATAAATTAAAAGTTTTTAAATAAAACTTAAGAATAAAATGATGGAAATAATGTTTTCCTTATAAAAACAATTAAATTAACAACTCATTTTAAAGCTAAGGTTACAAAATAATAAATTTATTTCAAGACTTAAAAATATTAAGCTTCTTTCTGAGGATTGACAATTACTATTCATTATAATTGATTTACTGTACAATTTTCTTCCTTTAACTTCCTGATAAGGGTAATTTTCTACTTTTGTAAACTTTGTATATACAAGAAAACTGTTCACGAATTTTATGGTCTGGTCACTAAGGTTACAAAAACAACATTTCTTTTGCACAAAGAAAACAAACGACTGAATTATGTATAGACACACAAAATATTTGCAATGCACATAAATCATTTTTAATTTTACTTCATTCAAAGAAAATAATGATCACAAATAAAAATTTCTATGTCAGACTACAATTTCACCACTATTTTATTTTAATTTTACGATACTATTGAAAGCGTACTAATAATTCACTACAATTTTTAATACTTCAAGAATAAGTCTTTATATACTCTTCCAATGGTATAACTATAACAAATATATGTATATACACATATACACATATTCCAACTAACAAACTTTGTTTATACAAGAAGACTGTTTGCGAATTTGATGATCTGAACACTAAAGTTAACAGTTATAAAGGTACAGTTAACATTTATTTTACAGAAAGAAAACAAACGACTAAATTAGGCATAGGCACAAAAATTAAATTTTGCACTGCACACAAATTATTTTAAATTTTCTTCATCCCATGAAAATGATAACCACAAAACAAAAATTTTTATATCACACTACTTCCATATATCACTACTAGTTCACTACAACTTTTCCTACTTCTACAATAAGTTTTTTATATACCCTTCCAATAGTATAACTATAACAAATATATACATGTAAAATTTATGGTCTGGTCACTAAGGTTACAAAAACAACATTTCTTTTACAGAAAGAAAACAAGCGTACTACACACAAATCATTTTTTATTTTTTTCTTCATCCCATGAAAATAATAAACACAAATCAAAATTTCTGTATCACACTACTCCCATATTTCGCCACTATTTTGTTTTAATTTACTACGATACCAAAGAAAGCGCACTGATAATTCACTATTTCTAGAATAATAAGTCTTTTTATATCCTCTTCCAGTGGTACAACAGAAATTTAATTAACCCATCAAACTTTATTTCAAATGTATAGATGTCGGAAATTTAATTAAAAGCCTGCCCCTTTTTGTAATTATTTTCATTTGTCTACCGTTTCGCAACACAACAGCTGCCCTTCCATCCACGAGTGCGGCTACTGCTGCAGCAGCATTTGTATGCACACGAGGTATAAGATGTTCCAGGTGCCACTCCTAGCTCCAGTTTTATGCAGGTGGTTGTTTCAACAGCTTACTGTCTCGAAAACCGACTTGTAGCACCTGCTGCTTCCTACTAAGGTGGTCAGAGTTCTTGGCGGGATTATAGGCGCTAATTGGCGATTGATTAGACTTTGATCCTCTTTTATGGAGCCCTTTTGATTTCGTTGTCATCAAATTGATGCAATCGCTTTCATTAAGTTATGGAAAGAGGACACTGATAGAGGCATAATAAGTGCTGTTAATAAAGAACTGTTCATGTCAATTTATAAAGTGACGTTTTAATAATAAATGCCGTATAGATTTTTAATTAATGTCGCTTTAACAATAAAATTAGTCTTATAAAAAGTAACAGAATCTTTTATGTTTTTACTGAACCAAATTTTGATCAAAATATTGAATTTATTTTGAAAAAATATCTTGTCCAAAAGATTTTCTGTAATGAATTAATGTATCTGTAGTATTTATTGAAAAAGATTGAAGGCATTTCAATTTCAATTTAATGTAAATAGTGATAAATAACAACAAATTCAGAAAAACTACAAGGAACTATTAACATAATGTATTAAAAATGCAACGACAAGAAAAAATATCAGGTTAAGTAATGGCTGATATTTCATGATGTTTGAAAATTTGAAGTAGTATTTTGCTAGAATTATTTTTATTTATTTCTTATTATTTATTTATTTGCGCGTCGTAATATTCTTATGATGATATTCTTTTTAAAATTTATCTTAATTGAAAAATCAATTATTAATTTGAATTATCATTTTTCTCAATGTTTGTTTTTGAAATTAATGAATTGATATAGAGATATTACTTTTTATCAATGAAATTAGTCCCAGCAAAATTAATTTGAACAAAAATGAATAAACCACATGAAAACTGACATAAACAAACTAATCTTCAATCATCATGATTTAACTTAAAAATCTTGTTGGTAAATTAGAAATATGAAATAAACTGGTTTTGACGTCATTTGTTATTTTATTTCGACAGAATGTTTCATAATATTGAAATTTTCTAAAGTTTTCTAGAGTAGAGTAGAATTTTCTAGAGAGTCTAGAGTCTAGAAATTTTCTAGAGAAAAAGAAAAAAAAATTTAAGAATGAATTAAACATTTTAATTTGAAAGTTTAAATCCGTAGAATATAGCAAGTTGAGTTATTTTTGTTATGATTTAAAAAAAATTTATAAGTTTATTCAAAAAACTAATTTAGTAACTTTTGAACTATTTTCGTAGCTATAAATACAGAGAAATAATAAGTTCGTAATGAAACTTGTAGATTTGAAATGTAATGGTTTATACTCTTTTTAATAAAGGTTTAATATTAATAAAGGTTACACTCTTAAGACTAATCTCATCACACTTATGAATATCTTAATGAAATTTTATTTTCAATTATACTGATTCGCCGTAAGGAATAACATAACTTGCTTCATAATTTCTATACGTTTTTTAATTCTAATAAAAAAATTGTCTTAACGATAAAATTCTACTGATAAATAAAGTTGTATTGAAATTCTAATGATACAAATAACGTTTGACTTAATTTGACGTTTGACAATAAATGAAGAAATTCATACTCAGTATAGAGTCATGAATAGTGTAAAATAATGAATAACAAAAATTATTTAAACACATAATAATAAAGTAATTCGTTGTAATTACAGAAATACATACGAATAACATTGATTATATGGATTTTAACAATCCTCATAGAACAATTAATTTATCTTTTAAAAATAAATCTTTCTCCAATTATATATATTGAACAATATGTTTACTATTATTTACTAAATCCCCATAGAACAATCAACAAAATAGTGACTTTGTTTCAAACATTAAATCCTTCTCCGGTTATTAGAGCAATATGCTTATTACTATTTACTAAATCATCATAGAACAATTAACAAAATAGTGACTTTTTTCAAAACATTAAATCCTTCTCCAGTTATTAGAGCAATATGCTTATTACTATTTACTAAATCATCATAGAACAATTAACAAAATAGTGACTTTTTGTTTCAAACATTAAATCCTTCTCCAGTTATTAGAGCAATATGCTTATTACTATTTACTAAATCATCATAGAACAATTAACAAAATAGTGACTTTTGTTTCAAACATTAAATCCTTCTCCAGTTATTAGAACAATATGCTTATTACTATTTACTAAATCATCATAGAACAATTAACAAAATAGTGACTTTTGTTTCAAACATTAAATCCTTCTCCAGTTATTAGAGCAATATGCTTATTACTATTTACTAAATCATCATAGAACAATTAACAAAATAGTGACTTTTGTTTCAAACATTAAATCCTTCTCCAGTTATTAGAGAGCAATATGCTTATTACTATTTACTAAATCATCATAGAACAATTAACAAAATAGTGACTTTTGTTTCAAACATTAAATCCTTTTCTCCAGTTATTAGAGCAATATGCTTATTACTATTTACTAAATCATCATAGAACAATTAACAAAAATAGTGAAAATAGTAACTTTTGTGGCAAACATTAAATTCTTCTCCAGTTATTAGAACAATATACTTATTACTATTTACTAAATCCTCTTAGAACAATTAACAAAAAAAAATAGTTAATTTTGTGGCAAACATTAAATCCTTCTCCAGTTATTAGAACAATATACTTATTACTATTTACTAAAAATCCTTCTCCAGTAGAACAATTAACAAAAAAAAAAAAAACAAAATAGTTAATTTTGTGGCAAACATTAAATTCTTCTCCAGTTATTAGAACAATATACTTATTACTATTTACTAAATCCTCTTAGAACAATTAACAAAAAAAAAAAATAGTTAATTTTGTGGCAAACATTAAATCCTTCCTCCAGTTATTAGAACAATATACTTATTACTATTTACTAAATCCTCTTAGAACAATTAACAAAAAAAAATAGTTAATTTTGTGGCAAACATTAAATTCTTCTCCAGTTATTAGAACAATATACTTATTACTATTTACTAAATCCTCTTAGAACAATTAACAAAAAAAAAATAGTTAATTTTGTGGCAAACATTAAATTCTTCTCCAGTTATTAGAACAATATGCTTATTACTATTTACTAAATCATCATAGAACAATTAACAAAATAGTGAAAACAGTAACTTTTGTGGTAAACATTAAATCCTTTTTCTCCAGTTATTAGAACAATATACTTATTACTATTTACTAAATCCTCTTAGAACAATTAACAAAATAGTGAAAAACAGTAACTTTTGTGGTAAACATTAAATCCTTCTCCAGTTATTAGAACAATATGCTTATTACTATTTACTAAATCATCATAGAACAATTAACAAAATAGTGAAAAACAGTAACTTTTGTGGTAAACATTAAATCCTTCTCCAGTTATTAGAACAATATACTTATTACTATTTACTAAATCCTCTTAGAACAATTAACAAAAAAAAAATAGTTAATTTTGTGGCAAACATTAAATCCAAACAATTAACAAAAATAGTGAAAAACAGTAACTTTTGTGGTAAACATTAAATCCTTCTCCAGTTATTAGAACAATATGCTTATTACTATTTACTAAATCATCATAGAACAATTAACAAAATAGTGAAAAACAGTAACTTTTGTGGTAAACATTAAATCCTTCTCCAGTTATTAGAACAATATACTTATTACTATTTACTAAATCCTCTTAGAACAATTAACAAAAAAAAAAAAATAGTTAATTTTGTGGCAAACATTAAATCCTTCTCCAGTTATTAGAACAATATGCTTATTACTATTTACTAAATCATCATAGAACAATTAACAAAATAGTGAAAAACAGTAACTTTTGTGGTAAACATTAAATTCTTCTCCAGTTATTAGAACAATATACTTATTACTATTTACTAAATCCTCTTAGAACAATTAACAAAAAAAATAGTTAATTTTGTGGCAAACATTAAATCCTTCTCAGTTATTAGAACAATATGTTTATCTATAAATATCTCAGAAAACTATTTAATAATAAAACTTTTTCAAAGATCTTCTTTGTACACCCAAGTAGGCTGATCTTCCTTTACAACCCAAACTGCTTTTTAACAAACCCAAACCATCTTAAAAAGTCGTTTGAACGCAACGCGTCACTTGGAAGTTAAAAGAACATTAGAATTACCGCGCGAAATTCATTTTTATTTCTGATCCCTTGTTCCAAATAGCCCCATTACTTCCTTCTCCCAGGGTAAATGGCCCTCTTGCTACAGTTAATACAGTAACCCTGATCCCGTATCATTAGATCGCCTTGGCGTGGATTAATCGCTTTATAATTTTCGGTGTAAATTTTGGCATTAAATGACTGCATCCCTGACCATATGCGATAACAGATATTAGTGTGGACGAAAAAAAAAAAAAAAAAGAGGAATCGCTCTATTTTCTTAATTATAACCCGAGGTGGTTCTTGGATTAGAGTTGTGAGAAAGGAAGAAATCATTGTTATTTTTCAAAAAAGAAATCCGTTTCGAATATCACGTATTGGACATTTTTTTTCATTACTCCTTGATTATACAGTTGAAAAGTTTTTGTAACATTAGGCTTAATTAATTACTCTGGTGTAGTGCAAAATTTTAATTACATTATTAAAAAATTATTAAAACATCTTTGTAAATGTTTAGTAAATTTACAATGCATACATTACATTACAATTTCTAGTATATATATATACAATTATATTAAATTCCAGTGCATATATTGTGTTATAAATTCTAGTGTATATATTGTTATAAATTCTAGTGTATACATTGTGTTATAAATACTACATACATTGTATTATAAGTTCTAATACTTGTGTTATAAATTTTAGTGCATGCATTGTGTTATAAAATCTAGTGTATCTTTTGTAAACATTTTAATTTGATGAGTTTTTTTTTAGATAATGATAATTTTTATATCATGATGATAATGTTCACATCTTAATCTTGTGTTCTTAACATTTTGATATTTCACGTATCTTCAGAAAGTTGGAGTTAAATATCTAAATTTAAAGCATTTATCAGTGGTAATATAAGAGCAACAAATATATTGAAAAACACACTAAATTTCTTCCAATTTCAAAGGCCGCTTCTAGAAATGTAGTTTTTGATTGCTTTTTAAAAATTTCTTAGCATCCATCTTTTATTTAAGGTTAATCATTTTACTCTCATGCATAACATTTTACTCTATTTTTATGCATTTTTATAATACCATCTTATCAAATTTAAGCATTTGTGTAAAATCGTGTAAATTCGTATTCGTATTTTTATTATATAGCAAGCAACTTTTCTTACATTTTGATGTCTCTAAGTTGTAGTCTGACGTCTGTTTTTCCTTTATCTAGTTATTCTCCAAGAATTTTGATCATGACAGTGATATGGATGTTTGTTAGTGGTTTGGAGTCCACATTAAATTGTAGGTCCCTGTCTAATTAGCCTAAAGTGTGCAAAAAATGACAGTAGAACGACAAACCAAACCAAACCAAACCAAGAATTTTGGGGTCTTCCCTAACACTATGCAAGACTTCATCAAACTCACATCAATAAATCTAAAATAAATTTACCATTTAGAAAACATTTGTATAACACAAACACTATTATGTATGTAAATAATAAAGAGGAAGTACTTTGAAAATGTCATACAATCACACAAACACTCTATGTAAGAATTTCAGGAGATTTTCATGATGCAATATGACTAACAAAGTAATCAAACTAATCAAATGAAGATTAATGAATATTTTTTTTTTTGATATAAATATTAAATTTATATTTAAAAAATATATACTTGAAAGATTTTTCAAATTAGTACACTCAACATTTGGCACACTAGTACAAACTCATTGGTTTACTTGCAAATTACTAAAAATTATACTTGAATAAATAAATCTAATTTAGCCCTAAATGCTTGATGCATCAAATCTGTTGAATTTCACCTAACGATAATGTAATATTTATTCTGTTAAAAAAAATTGGATGTTAAGTTATGACATCTTCTTTTACAAAAATTTTTAAATTCTTGTTACTAATTGTTTAAATTTAATTAATTAAATTTAAATTATTATTATAAGACACTGACACATATATTTACATCTTAATTATTTCAACTACATCAAAATTGAAATCCCTTAATACTGAAAGCAAAAAACTTCTTGATCGTATGTATTTCCTACTGAACAAAACACTGTTTTTAAATACTGTAACGTGAAATCGTTAAACATAAACAAAAAAAAAAATAATATTAATAATTCGACATGTTACAAATTAAAAAAATTATTATGTAATTAAATATATTTATTACATATTATTATAATATGTTATTTTTATGTTATTAAAAAATTAGCATAGCTAATTCACTAGCTTTAAGAAAAATGTAAACATTCGATATTTTTAGATTATAAAAATTTATACATTAACACTTCAGTGACTAAATGAGTAGGCATTATTTTTGTATTTTTTCCAATTTTTGTTCTAATTTCCACAACAATTGAATTTTACAAAAGTACCTATCAATTTTCAATTATTGAAAATGTAAAAATTCGATATTTTTTTATTATAGAAAAACTATATATTAATACTTAGTGAAAAAATGAGTGGACATTGTTTTTTTTTTTTTTTTTTTTTTTTCCAATTTTTGTTTCAACAATTGTATTTTATAAAAGTACCTATTAATTGCTTCAATTATTCACTTACACACTTATGTTTTAAACTGGCACAATTTCTTCCAGAAACCTATCCATAATGACCAGTTCATTTAACACCAAAACTCTAAAAAAAAAAAAAACCATAATAATTTTCTTGGAACAATTTCATAATGAAATTTGATAATAACGTAACTTAATAGCGGACTTCTCAAATTCTTGCAATACAGGTAACACATCTACAAGATGAAAAGAAAAACAATGAAAACCATACACTCCTCTGTAGGTGTATTGCACAGGCACGGTAATTATGTCTGAAAAAATAAATGTGAGATAGGTTTCCAATTAAGTTTGTGAAAGTGCTATGATCTCCAGCACGCCTCTTTTCCACAGGTGTGCCCCGTAGCGTTGGATGCAAGAAGAAAATAAGGAAAAAAAAATATTAGTGGAAACTTGCTCACGCCTCCTATTGAAAAAAAAATGGCCTGAACTTACCATCAACTATGTTCATCTCTGTTTGTGGTCACACAGTTGAGCATTAGTTGAAATGTCCGTCTATATATTGATGCTATGGTTGATGTATATGTCTATGAATAGGATGACAATTAAAATAATTATCTATTTTCCATCCTGTTTAAAAGTGATTTCTACTCGTGTATGATCAAAGAAATGTAGATCAGAAGACAATTAATTATATAAAATTAATAAAAATATTATAATTTTTTTTTTTCTTTCAAAATACTTCATTAATATTTATTGAAGCTATTACTTTTAGCATTTCAAATAAATGGAATTTTGATTTAATACAAAATTAGAATGCCTAAAAATAATTCTTATTCAGATTTTTCTTTTTATTTCTCCAAAATATATATTTTATCTATTCGATATTCTATCTATTCGCCTATCAATTCGTCTATGTATTCGTCTATCTATTTGTTATTCTATCGATTCTTGTATCTATTCATCTATCGATTCTAATCTATCTATTTGTTATTTTTTTCTAATCTATTTATTTGTTATTTTACCTTTCATCTTCATATTCGTTATTCTAACTATTCACCTATATATTCGTTATTTTATCTATTCATCTATATATTAAGTATTTTATCTGTTCATCTGTATCATTTTCTATTCGTTATTCTATCTATTCCTTTATCTATTCGTTATTCATACATTCAGATATTATTCATACATAAGATGAATAAAAAATAAAAATATTTTTAATATTTTTGAACAAAAAAAAAAAAAAAAAAAAAAAAAAAAAAAAAAAAAAAAAAAACTGAGAATTCTTTTATGAAGATAGAAGAAAAAAGAATTCTCAGTGGTTTGTTGCTTTTTTTGTTCTCAGTGTTTGACATATTTTATGACTACAAATCAAAAAAAATTATCACTTTTAAAAGATATTGATATATGATTAAGAAATTAATAATTTAATAACGATAATTTATTAATTATCGTACGTACATATATATATATATTAACGATATTAATTATCGTTAATATATATATATATGTGTGTGTGTGTTTGTGTGAATTTTTACTTGTGGATGGAGATTCAAATATCAGAAATAATCTAAAATAATCATTGTAGTATTTACATCAACGCTAAATTTTGGTAAGTGCTTATAAATTTAATAATTGACAGCTTGAACAACGATACAACGTCCATGATAATACTATAGATAAATCTCGTTAAACTGAAAGCAAAAGCAATGAATTCCATAATAATCAAGAAATTATTTTTTATTGGAAAGGAACTACATGTAACTGAAAGCATATGCACTTTAATATGAAGCATTCCATAGAATATGCACTTTAATATAAATGTGCAAGGGCATATAAAATCACAACAAACTAAATAAACTTAAAACATTAAACATAATGTCTTAAATATTCATTCAACTAAGGTGATCAAAAACAAAGCACCCATGAGCAAGTAATTTGCAAAAACAAAGCACAAATGAGCAATACTTCCCCTATACAAAGCTACCGAACTACCTGTGGAGGCAATTGGTAAAGGGAAGGTAATATTCCCTTAGGGAATCCACTTACATCAGAATGGGTTTTTTTTTTCCTCTTTCCCCATAGAGGGAGGTTTGTTGAGTCTGTTAGTGGCTCAGCTGGTCAAGTTGAAGGGGTGAGGGGGAATCTATTTCCCCAACACCCACACGAACACGAGACGCTAAGAAATGAGATCGAGTCAGTTGATCCCCATTCTCAATTGGCGAAATGTTTCGCCCGCGGTAATGATGTCCAATGCCGCCTTTTAACTGAATTTCTAAAATGAGGCATCACTTTTGACTCCATGGGAGATTTGATAAGGGTCTTTCTTACTCCAAATACGCTGGCTGATGTTTAGTTATATATCAGAATCAATACAAAGTTATATATTGATTATTTCAGTGTTAATTTTTTATTTATTTATTTTTTTTTTAATGTATGCATTTTATTACTTCGATGTTTTTAAGTCAGTAAAGTATTCTACTTTTGTGTGTATGTGTGTGAAAAATATACTTAAAACTATGTTACAAAAATCTATATTTGTTTAAAATATTTAGCTACGTAAATTATAATAAAATTCCATATATCTTTACTCCTGTTAAATATAAAAAAAAAAAAAAAAGCTCATTGAAAGAGTTTTGGTAACAGCGTAATATTGCGTATTAAATTTTGCTATGGGGTTATACTGCACACTAATTGATTGTCATGGGGGGCAGAATCAGTCAAACAGAATTTATTCATTCAAAAATCTTGTGTCAATTGAAATCTATCGAAAATTGTTAAACAGACATACAAAAGGTCATACGGTCATATGAGACTGGGAGCTCCGGCTTAAAGTGAATTCTAACCATTAAAAACATCCATATCACCGCTGGAACTAAAAAAGACATATGAAAAACATAGGATCTGATAATATTTATGGATGGAAATTCTCATAAATAAAATTAAATTAAAAATAATTCTAATAAAAGATACATACCTTAAAAAAAACATTCTTTCCTTAAAATCAATTCTTTTCAGTTCCAATAATGTTTTAATGTTAATGAGGAATGAGAAAAAAGTAGGTTTAAATTAATCCACATCTCAAGCCATAGGCAGATAGTTCAAAAGCCATCTAGCATACTATTAAGCACCAAAAAACAGCGGTGAGTGGAATTGTTCATTTTGTGGTATTCCTCCCGTTCTTATCTGATAGCGTTAAACTACTATAAAAACTCTGTATCGTAAAAATATTGTTAGCTATATTGTGTGTTATATTTAAAGAACTATATTTTTAGCAACTCTATTACCATTAAACTACCTTTTAATATATTTATTTACTTTTATTATCGACTTTTGCCAAATGTATAATACCAAATGCCAAATGTATGATGTATAATGCCAAATGTACCAAACCAAGCTTTTTAAACAGCAAACTGATATTTTCACATGCACAAGCTATTCACTTTCGTCCAAAAGAAATCAAATTCTGTTACTTAAATTATTATTTCATCATTTTTCTTCGAAGAGGAACAACTTTTCAAAAAATTCCTTAAAAGCATTTTTTTTTTTTTTTTTTTTTTTTTTTTTTTTTTTTTTTTTCAGTGAAGAAGTTCGAAGAAGTGTACTTAAGTACAATTTCGTATAATTTGCTTAGTACTAAACGGATACATTCTTGGAATATTCAAGTCATTACTAGATAATTTTTTATATGATTAAAAAGAAGATTTTCAGTAAGGTAAAAATGAATTAAGTAAAAAAAAAACATTTTTTTTTCTTCAGCAAAAAAAAAAATATATAATTAAAAATATCCGTGGAGGCCAGGTAAAAATTAGTAAAAAAATATTAATGCACATCCATTTTTTTTTTTTTTTTTTTTTACTTTCGAAGGCTAAATTAATTGCTTTTAATCTAAATTTATGAGAGATATGTAAGAATAAAAATTACTTAATGACGAAATTTTTTTTTTTTTTAAAAGCAGCAGCAAGCAAAAAGGGCAATATTTTTCGCTTAAGTTCCTTAATTTTTTTTTTTTTATATATATAAAGCTATTTTACATGGAAAAAACATTAAGATATCTAAGCACGTGTAGAAAAAGAAACAGTCAAAAAAAAAAAAAAAAAAAAAAAAAAATCTAGGGATGGTGGGTGAATGTTGCGCATAAAAAAAAAAAATGCGCAAAAGTTTTCTCTTACTAAATCTCAAACCTTCACGCAACCTTCACATTTGTGCAAAGTGCAAAAATACGTACATGGATACGTGAGTGAAAATGTGTTTTTATGAATATTAAAAACAGAATCATCACCCTTCCTTTCCGCTATCTTTCTAAGGCATGAAAAACATCTCTAAAAACACACCCGCCGGTACGAAAGTGGTTCTTAAAAACATATGATTTCTTGTTTATTTTTTTAGATAGGCTTTTAAAAAGCATCTGCTCACTTTGGGTTATCAATTAAAAACAATTCTTCCGTCCCATAGTGCGTTACGTAAAAACAGGGTAGAAAAAAAAAAGAAGAAAGAAAAAAAAAAAAAGCATGTAAAAAAAAAAAGTAAGAAAGAAGTGCCATGATTATGGAGTTCAAATTTAATGAATATTAAGTTCATTTCCAGAGAGGTTTTTTTTTTTTTTTTACAACAGTGGATAAAAAAAAGGCCTGCAAAAAAAAGGTTAATTACATCTGAGAAGATGAGATAATAAAAGAAATTTAATGCACTTGAACTACCCAGCGTAAATTTGTTTAATATTAAAAGTATAACAGTTACAGTTATTTTTTTTTTTTAAAGTCCTATATAAATTTGTGTTTTAAAATAAAAAAAAAAATTCTTATTAGTTTTAAATCATTAATTTTAAAGAAAAAAAAAGGATTTTTAATTTCCTACAAGTTAATAATTAAAATTAATAAAAAATAAAATAATTTTGTAGGCAAAGATAATTCGTAGGAAAAAAAAATCATGAAAGAGCTTTTAATGTATCAATATAATTTTAAGTTAAAATAATTTGTTTAATACAAATAAACTGCAGAAAGGATATTTGTAATTTATGAGCCATAAATTCTTACAACTGTATGTATTTCTTCCTGACAGACAAAAAAAATTTTTAATGTAAAGGGAAATGATATTTAATAATAATAGTAACTGAAAAAGCCTTAAAAATATTTTTCACAATAAATAAAACATAATTGGTATTTATTATTATTATTATTATTATTACATAAAAGCAAAATCAAAGGCTCGAATTTTATTTCTCAGAAATTTGTGAAAAATAATAAAAAAATTTTAAATATGTAAATAAAATATTTATTTAATTGTAAATAGTTTAATTGCAAATAAATATTAATTATTAAATATTTATTAATATTTATAATATTCATTACTAATATTATTTAATATTTATTATTTTATTGATATTTATTTATTATATATTTATTTTTAAAATAAATTAATAAATTTTTGGACAAATGTTTCATCATTTTAATATTATTCTAATTTAAACTATTAAACTTTTAAGGATATTTTTGATATTTTGAATTCTCGAAAAATTTTTATTACTGAATAAGATTGATCTAAAATGTCAAAGTCAACTAAATAAAAAAAAAAAATTCAATGATTCCTGTGCGTATAAAATTAAAAGAGAATATTTAATTTTTATCATATCTTATTTTAAAAATTTATATTAATAATAAATGAGGTGAAATATTTACGTACAACAATAACAATAACAATGCTTTAATATCTTAAGTAATCGGAAATTAAAAATTTGTGTTATAAGTTTTTTTTTTGTAATTAATTTTAAATAAAATATTTGGTAAAACAGAATAAAATAAAATTCTTCATAAATGGCTTAAAAAAATTAATTTAATGTAAATTTAAGAATAGTTATTACAGTTCTGCATATTTTAACAATAAAATATTTAAAATGAGAAATATATATATAATTCTGCTCTAATGTATTATATAGATCTGGAAATAATTCAAAGGAAAATGGAAAATAATATACATTTTGAAAAAAAAAAAAAAATAATAACCTTTTTAGATGAATACAACTGTATTACCTAAAAATATTTTTAACAGTATTTTATTTGTGATTTTAAACCATAATATTCATATAATCATTCAAGTTCAACACACACAAAAGATTATTGTATAAATTAAAAATTTAATTTCATATTACAGTTATATTATAAAATATACTATAAATAAAAATTTAAAGGGATACTAATAGATATAAGAAATAAAATACTCAATTAATTAACTGCTCCTTTATTTACTCCCTCTCCCCCTTTAACTTTTTATGGTGTGTGAGACCGACTTATTGTAGATGCTATCTTGCTGTATGTTTGCTTTGTTGTGCTTGTTCCTTCTTTGTGTGTGATACTTATTGTAATGGATTGATTTCCAATAAAGCCATATGTTACAACAACAAATACTCATTTAAATGCTTTAACTATTTGTTAAGATATATATAATTATTAATTTTTAATCTTATATATTTAATGATAATCTTGTCAAGTTTAGGAAAAATAAATTCAGTTTAGTAATTATCCTTTAGTTTAGTATAAGAACAAATATGAAGAATCAATTATTCAGTATATAAATTAGTAAGTTTGAAAATATTTTTACTATTTATAAATAGAATTTTTAATATCTTCAATGATAATTTTGCCAAGTTTAGGAAAAATAAATCAGTTTAGTAATTATCCTTTAGTTTAGTATAAGAATGAATATGAAGAATCAATTATTCAGTTCATAAATTAGTAAGTTTGAAATTTTTGTTTACTATTTATAACTATAATTTTAATCTTATATATGCAGTAATCTTGACAAGTTTAGTAAAAATAAATTCAGTTTAATAACCAGAGTTTAGTTTAATATAAGAACAAATATGAAAAATTAATTATTCAGTACATAAATTAGTAAAAATTTTTGAAAATATGTTCTACTATTATAACTATAATGCAACATTATTTTGTTACTCACAATGTAACAACATTTAAAAAAATTTTTATTGATCAAAAATATAATCTAAACCATCAATTTGTCGTAAAGGGATCAAATTTCATTCATTATTGTCTGGAAATACGTTTGTTGGAATAGGTTTTCTTTCAGCTGAAACATTCTAACAAAAAATAGTACAATCCCCTGCCCCCACCTTTTTGTAAGATCCTCTAAATACTTCCCAGAAACAAAACTAGGTACAAGAAAGAAAATAAAAAAAAAATACAAAAAAATCTTATGTTAAACCACACTAACAAAGTCCCAGGGAGGGTGTAAAGGCCTGAATGATAAAAAAAAAAAAAAAAAAAAAAAAAAAAAAAAGAAAAATTCTCACCTGGATTTTTGGACCTTTGCAGTCCGACAGACATCATAAAATAACAAAGCCAACAAAACCTTAAATATTATAAAATATATTATATAGATAAAAATTGATGGAATACTAATAGATATAGGAAATAAAATACCCATTTAAATGCTTTAATACTTTAATTAGTTAAGATATAAAAAAGAATACAAAATTATTAATTTTTAATGTTAATTATACTTATATCGTCAATGATAATGTCAAGTTTAGGAAAAGTAAAATATGTTTAGTAATTAGCATTTAGTTTAGTATAAGAATAAATATTCGGTACGTAAATTAGTACTGTCTGAAAATATTTTAAACAATTTATAACTATAATGCAACATTATTTTGTTACTTACAATGTAACAGCATTTAAAAAATTTTTGGATTGATCCAAAATACGATCTAAACCATCAATTGGTTGTAAAGGGATCAAAAATTTCATCCATTATTGTCGAAATGCTTATAATATTATTCAAAAATACAATCTAAACCATCATTTTATTCTAAAGAGATCAAAATTTCATTCATTATTGTCCATAAATACTTATATTACTTATAATATTATTCAAAAATACAATCTAAACCATCAATTTGTTGTAAAGGGATCAAAATTTCATTCATTATCGTCTGGAAATACTTTGTTGGAATAAGTTTTTCTTTCAGTTGAAACATTCTAACAGAAAACAGTACAATCCCCCTCCCCACACCAAAAAAAAAAAAAGGGCATCCTTTTGTTAAGATCCTCTAAATACTTCCCGAAACAAAACTAGGTACAAGAAGAAAATAAAACAAAAATACAAAAAAAAAAATCTTATGTTAAACCACTAACAAAGTCCCTGGGGGTGTAAGGCATGAACGATAAAAAAGTAAAAAAAAAATTCTAACCTGGCTTTTGGACCTTTGCAGTCCGACAGAGATCATAAAATAACAAAGCCAACAAAACCTCTGCCAGTTGAAAATTTGATTTAAAAAATTTTTTTTTCAGACTGTAGAAGAAGTTGAAAAGTTTTTCTTCTACACACACACACAAAAGTGTGAAGTCAGTACTTTTTTTTTTTATTTTTATTTTATTTTTTCATTTTAAAATTCTTTCTGACTTTCGTATGTAGGCTGAGGAGTACAAAATCTAATCTAAAAATCTGTGGTCCTTTTTATATATATGTATGTTTTTTTCTCGTTTGCGACTTTGTGGAAATGGCTCCAGGGGATTGAACCGGACCACCCCTCTAGAAACACTGTCTGTCTAACCCCTGAATTACGGAAAAGGAATCCCTTTTTTCTGCGGTTTTGAAGCATATCTTACGTTAGAGTGTATTTCTATATGTTGACTTGTCCTTGAAGTCAAAGCATAAAAATATATTTATATTTAATAAACACAATTTATAAGTATAAATATATTTATATTTATTATTTATAATATACTTAGATTTATTTATATATTTTATTTATATTTATTTATTTATTATTTATATTATTTCTTTTAATAAAAATCGTGTGCGATAAGTATAAATATATTTATATTTATTTTGTACTCATCGCTCACGATTTTTATTAAAATAAACTTTATTTTAATACCGTTTTAAATGTTATATGAAAATTTAATAATATTACTGAGTTTGTGAATAAAAAAAAATAAATAATATAATTAAAAAATTAAGGATAATAAATAGGCTTGGATAAATATAAATAACTGTAGTAATGATTGAATATATTTGTATATGTCTTTAAAGTGCAAATTGAAAAAAAAAAAATCTTTAAGTTATAAAAATCTATTTATATTTCATGAACACAATTTATAATATATAGTTATATTTATTGCATAAGATTTATTTAAATATGCTAAATTTTCTTTAAAATATATACTTTTTTACAATTTTAATTTACTTTATTTTTAATGCAGTTTTAAAACATTATATGAAAATGTAATAATATTATTATATTTGTGACATAAAAAATAAATAATATATAATTATTAAAAAGAATTAAGGTCAAAAATAGGATTGTATAAATATAAATAGCTGCAGTACTAATTGAATATATTTGTTCTTGTCTTCAAAGTGCAGATTAAAAAAATACTGGTATAAAAATATATTTATATTTAATAAACGCTATTTATAATAATATTTATATTTTTATAACTATTGTGTCCGGTTTCTTTTAAAAAAAACGAAAATTCTTTTAAAATAATCTTTTATATTTAATGCAGTTTTTATAATTTTCATATGAAAACAAAAAAATAAATAAATAATATTATTATTAAAAAATTAAGGATAAAAATAGGCGTGGATAAATATAAATAGCTGCAGTAATGATTGAATATATTTGTTTTTAAAATGCAGATTGAAAAAAAAATTGCAGGTATAAAATAAACGCTAATGTTTATATTTCATAAACATTTTTAACACATATTTATAATTATTACATAAAATTTCTTTTAAAAAACTAAATTTTTTAAAATAAATTTTATTTTTAATATGAATATTATATGAAAATTTAATAATGTTGTTGCATTTGCGATAAAAAAGATAAATAATATAACTATTAAAGAAGATAAAAATAGGCTTGAATAAATATAAATGGCTGTAGTAATAATTGAATACATTTATTCTTGTCTTAAAAGTAAAGATTGAAAAACAATTACAGGTACAAAAATCTTTTATATTTAAAAATATTTATAATACATATTTATATTATAAATAGCTGAAGTAATGATTGGACATATTTGTCATTTGTCAGAAAAATCCACGATTGAATATTTTATATGGTGAATAGAGTTGAATAGACTTATATTAATTAATATATGGTAATTTTTGTAAAATTACAACACAATATTCATATTTAATTATTAATTTAATTCTAAACTGACTTTGCATTTTTTTTAAATTGAAGAAAAACCAAAATAATATAATTTCTTGAATAAAGTTCTTTATGTTCAAGATTTTAAGTAATAAAATGTTTAAAAAACGACTGAATATTTTCTATGGCAAATAGAGTTGAATAGATACTTTGTTAGTTATTCATCAATCGAAATCTGGATTTTAATTTAAAAGTATTTCACTTTATCCAATTCATAAATTCATAAAAAGTAAGTCATAAATTCACAAAATTTAAAACACACAACAATAAGTAAATAAATAAAAAAAATTAAAAAGTAATCTTCAAGTTTTATAGATAATACAAATATTTTTTTGCAGACAGTTGACAAATATAAGCAAGTTTTATCGCATACAAACTGACAACTTTTTTTCAATATCCTCAATTAAGCTAACATCATTTATTAAAAATAGGCTATTGTTTTTTTCTCACCATAACTACTTGAAAACTGCATTTAATTCTCTTCAAAATTCTTTGAGGGGGCTTATTCGTACACATTTATACTTTTATTGCTCTCTGTTAATGACTACAGTCGTTCTTTAACTTTCTGGGCAAGGCAATTTTTATGCTATACGTAGAACTGGTATGGTAAATAGAATTGAATAGACATAGATTAATTAATATACGAGTTTAATTAAATTTGTAAAATTACAACACAACATTCATATTTGATTGTTAATTGAATTCAAATTGATTTTGCAAATTTTTAGATTGAAGAAGAAACAAAATAGTATAATTTCTTGAATAAAGTTCTTTGTGTTTAAAATTTTAAGCAGTAAAATGACCAAAAAACGATTGAATAATTTTTATGAGAAATAGAATTAGACACTTACTTACTTGCTCATCTATGAAAATAAAATTTTAATTTAAAAGTATTTCACTTTATTCAATTCATAAATTCACAAAAGTAAGTCATAAATTTACAAAAATTTAAAACACCCACACAACAATAAATAAATAATAAAAAGAACAGCTATAAGTTTCATAGATAACACAAATATTTTCACAGACAGTTGATGCATATAAAGCAAGAGTTTTTATCGTATATAAACTGACAACTTTTTCAAGTTCCTCAATTAAACTAACATCATTTATAAAAAAAAATATCATCGTAATTAACATTTGAGCTATTATTTTTATTTTTCTCACCATGACTACTTGAAACCTGCATTTAATTCTCTTCAGAATTCTTTTGAGGGGTTTATTCGTACACATTTATACTTTTATTGCTCTCCGTTAATGATTACAGTCGTTCTTCTTTAACTTGCTAGTCACGGCAATTTATGCTTATACGTAGAACCGGTATGTCGCAGAGCAACTCTTTTCAGACTTTTTAGTTTTTATTTATTTTGATTATTTTTTTCCCCTTACTCGCACACACCATTGTGCTGTGTGATTTATTATTATTATCATTATTATTTTTTATTATTATTTTATTCTTTCAGTGTTGTCGTGTTCGAAAAAATATCGTGTGGTGTCCGGGCCGTAACACGCACACCTTATGGGTGTGGCGGACAAAGTTAAAACTCCTCCCACTCACGCCCCCTGGCGACATTTATGCAAATGAGTGTAAATACAGTAGCAATCGGAGATGGTAAAATAGTTATGCGTGATAACTATTATTACATCTGTAGCTACCTTGTTTAGCTCTCGTTTTCTGCTTGAATTTCAATTCTTTGCATAGCGCAGTGTCTCAATTGTTTGGTGTAGAATTTATGCCTTCTTTGATTGTATCAATGACACTTGCCTTTACACGCATCGCTGAAGAGGTTATAATTTGGGCGGGCGCTGATATGCATGGGAGATTTGATAATAAAAAATGATGGTGGTTTCGTTTTATTGTGTTTAGTGGGTGTAGAAATTTGTTACCAGCTAATGTAACATTTCTT
The DNA here is from genome assembly GCA_021605095.1 of Caerostris extrusa. NCBI lineage: Eukaryota > Metazoa > Arthropoda > Arachnida > Araneae > Araneidae > Caerostris > Caerostris extrusa. The sequence goes on along the minus strand of BPLR01008610.1, from coordinate 21,070 downwards.
TCAAGCATATGTTTCTTTTATAAACAAGGTATCCATTATTTTTTGCCAAGGGAAATAAACATTAGTACTACAAAAGCAATACTAATGATATATGAAGAAAATTATACATTGAAGATACTTTAACGTTTTAATCAAAATCAGATACTTTAATGGGTACTTACGTATTAACGGTACCTTGGCGACAGACTTGGCGGTTTTTAAGTGTCGCCAATCTTTATTATTTTAATAAAAATATTTTGAAAGCGTTTTGATTTTAAATGAAGTGTTTCATATATATTTTATTATTTGGAACAAAAATTTTAAATGTAGATTGGCGCCAAATCTGTAGCTGCGGTTGGCGCGTGTGCTCTTTATTGGCGCAACTGTCGCCAAGGTACCGTTAATACGTAAGTACCCTTTAATGCTTCAATCAAAATCAGATACTTTAATGTTTTAATCAAAATCAGATACTTTAAAGTTTTAATCAAAATCAGATACTTTAAAGTTTTAATCAAAATCAGATACTTTGATGTTTTAATGTTTTAATCAAAATCAGATACTTTAAAGTTTTAATCAAAATCAGATACTTGAATGTTTTAATCAAAATCAGATACTTTAATGTTTTAATCAAAATTAAGTCACTAACATAGAAAAAGGAACTTATTATAGGCATTCTTGTGAAATTTTTCAATTGGAGAAACTAATATTTTTAAAAATAAGATATTTTCGAAAAAAGAAAGTGTCATTTAAATTTTGACAAAGATAATGCAGAATCAATACTTAAAGTAATAACTAACCTATGAAAGTCTTCTTAATAAATTTTAAAAATCGTATATAAAGGTGCTGCAATACTAAGTTTTGAAATAAAAAAATATGTACACACCTACACAAATTGAATTTTTATTTCGAATTAAATGGAGCTTTTTTAATATAATTTATGTTTGAATAAGACGAAAAATATATATATATATATCGTCAAACTTCAAAAAATTTTTTCATAAATATTAATATCAAAATATAGAGGCCTGATGGCCAATTAGCTAGCTCTCTGGCCTTTGGTGCTTCAGGTTCGAATCCTGACAGTGTCATGGATGCTTCTTAATGATTCAGAATCCACGTTAAACTGTTGGTCCCTTTCTAATTAGCCTAAAGTGTGCACAAAAATGACCGTAGAGCGACAAAAACCAAATCGTCTTCATTGGCGCAGCACCACCATAATAGACCAGAGCCCGTCTGCCTACTACAGATACTTTTATGTTTTTAATCAAAATTGAAGTCATAATTGATTATTTTTTATTTAAAACATTATTATAAATTATTTAGATTCTGCATTATAAATTATTTAGATTCTGCATTATAAATTATTTAGATTCTGCATTATAAATTATTTAAATCTAGTAAGCATCTTCGCAAGATATTCTAAGACTTTTTATTACTGTTATTATAAAAAATAGAAAAAAAAAAAAATGAAATTTATGAATAAAATACAAATATTTAAATCGATATCCATATTAGGCAATGGAATAGTTAAAAATGGCATCTACAAATGCCATGTAGTTTGACAATAACGCAAACTTTTTTATTTGTGAAAAAAAAAAAGTCTGTTTTTGGGTGTAATGGCATCTTTATGTTTGTTGTTTCTTATCCCACTTGGCTGGCCAAGCCCACGAGCCCATACGTGATGATTGAAGGGGAAGGAAGCAGCTTCTGTTGTGATGGAGCACCCGTAGGTAGAAGTCTGACTTTGGCTCCGTGACGCTCTTACAGTCATAGGAGACCGGGACCTACGGCTTAAAGTAGATTCCGAACCACTGTAAACATCCATGGCTCCGCCGGGATTCGAACCCGAAACTTGTGGCAGTGAGCGTCAGAGCGCTAGACACTCGGCCATTCAGGTCCCAAATTTGTGAATGCCAACGGCACGCGGCGTTCCCCCAGGTGGTTACCCACCCAGTACTGACCGCGCCCAATGATGCTTTAGAAAATGGGGATAAAAGCTCTTTGGCTCAGATGCCCTTTCCCACCCACCCTCGAATGACTTGACTTCGGTGATCTAACGAGAACCGGTATATTCAGCATGATATGGCCGTTGGCTTATGGCATCTTGGCATCTTTATAAATGATATAAGATTTTATGTATTGAGCAAAGCTTTTGTTTGTCTTTAAAGTAAATACATCGCAATTCATGTTGACAATTTTGTAAAGATAATTTAATTTATCATAATTTAAATAAAATTACCTACATACATATATAAAGAGCAAAAAAAAAATTAAATGAACCTTTTCTTTAGACATATGTGTCTATAGTATTTCTCAAAATATGTGTCAAATAGTGGAATTAAAATTTCTTTGAATTTTATTTCCAAAAGTAGCTTTCTGTTCTTTTAAGACACAAAAATATGCATTTATTGTACAAAAACTTTTTAATTCCGGTATCAGACAGCTTCATTTGACTATAGTTCTAGTTGATCAACACACGAGAAAAAAATTGACAATCCTAGAAACATTTTTTTTCCTTATATGTTATGATAAGGCATAATCATTTTTATTTTAAGTATAAAATATCTGACCGTCATTTCAACACAGTAAATGAAACAGCATTTAGCCCCATATTTGACATTATGTTAATTCCCATATGACGTTATTTGATGCCTTGATCACAAAGTTGTTCTTTGTCTCTTTGTCCTGCCACTAAGGTCTCATTCTATTTGTCATTTATAAGGTCTCATTCCAGCCATTCCATACTTATGTATCAAGGAATCGAATTTAAGCATCTTATGGAATTATTGTCGAATAAAAAGTTTCATGCAGAAAAACCACCATTGCTTAAATGTCTTTTACGCATTGATATAATTTGAATTTGAATTACTTGAAGACTTAATTTTAACTTTTGTACTATTTATGACTTAGTCGGTTACTAACAATGGGAAGTACTTATTGTTCTAATAGCAGATCCAACTTTATGGGAAACTGTAGGACTACACCAACATTATAGGACAACTCTAGCTCTATAGGGCAACAACAATTTCAACGCTGTGTCATAGAATCTTTAAAAACGTATTTCAAAGATGTCACTAAGTATTACACTGTAATCTCATTCACAAATATGATAATAAACAAAATATACACATCTTACAAATTCTAAGATTTCCGACTTATATACACTCCCACTAAACTTTTCAGAAAAGAACTCATAAATGTTCACCATACGTTTGTTGTTTGAGTATGGTAGTTATCATAAAACCAAATTCAGTATCTTGTGTGTTTGTGTGTGTGGTCAAAGCTGTGTGGTATATATGTTGACGAGATGTCTAGAAATACTACTGCTTATTTACGATTAGTTGATATATAAATAAATAGACCAACTAATCTAAAATTATTAATTCAATAAAAGTCATATATCAATATATATATATATATATATATAATGATATATGACTTTGATTTATATATTATTTGATTATTTATTTTTAATCATATATATTTATAAGTCCCATAAAAACAAGTCATATCAAAAGTCATATTATATATATATGTATATATATATATATATATAATATATACGTGTGTGTGTGTGTATGTATGTGTGTGTGTGTATGTATGTGTGTGTGTGTGTGTGTATGTATGTGTGTGTGTGTGTGTGTATGTATGTGTGTGTGCGTGTGTATGACTTTGATTTTATGTATATGACTTTTTATTTGATTATATATTTTAGATATATGACTTTTTTTTTCCACTCAAAAGACGTAGATGCAATTACAGGACAATATAATGAAGGATGATAAATCGAAGGGATACTTTGTGAATAAATAGCCTATATATGTATTTTAATAACTCTACTTTTTTATTTATAAAAGAAAATAACTCTTTTAGCAAGAATTACCATAATAAGAATCCATCTTCACCAATCCTTCAGTTAGATTCTACTAAGTTAAAAAAAATTTCTTATTTTTGTTTTTTAATTTAAAACTTAAAAACTATGAGAAAAGTTTAGATTTTGCTAATGCAATAACAATAATAACGAACAAGTCTTTCAAATTCATCAATACCTCGTATTAAAATGACACATTGATAAAATCTCTCACATTGAAACCCAAATCTCAAATACCTAATTTGAAGAGCATCATAATACAGCCGTATGTATTCATTATCGTGGCGTTATCGACAGAATATCAAATAATAATTAAACGTTATAAATCATATAACTTACCTTGTACTCTGGCAACCTTTGTTTATGTTCTTCTATTATTATATGTGTATTTCCTTCCATTTTAGATGTTATCGATAATATTTTTCGAGAGAGAGAGAGAGCAGCTGAAACTTTCAGATGACTCGTTCCACCAACCCTATCCCGTAGAGTTCGTCATCCTGTCAATAAATTTGTCGTTTGGCGTTTGATAAAGATCGCTTGGTGGTAGCATTATTAAAAAGAAAAAAATGGCATCTGTATGAGAGGGATTTTTTGCTAATTTAGAAAGGGAAAACTTACTGAAATTTTATAATAGAAAACTTACTAAAATTCTTGTATTTCTTCTTATTCTTATAATTCCTATAATCTTATATCCTTAAATTCTCAAAAAAAATGTATAATTATATAAAAATAATATCGAATTATATTTTTAATTTTTAATAAGTATTGTAGTTAGAGATAAAATATAAATTCTTCATTGTGAAATGCCATTTTTACAAATGGATATCTATAAATGATAAATAACTTTTAACTTTATTATAACCAATAAAAATTTTTTAATATTATAAATAATTTTTATGCTAAAATGATGTTATCATACCAAAGATTTTGTTGTTATAACGTTTTTAGTTATGCATATTTTGATCTAAATAATTTAGCAATAAATTTATTTGAAGATTGATTATTTCTCCAATAGAAATTTATTATTAAAAATTATATAACGTTAATAATTAATAAAAATTTATTATTAAACTGAATTCCCACATTTATCCAAAAATATGCATTTTTGGAGAAACTTATTCAGAATAATCATCTGTGTTTAATTTTCAGGGAATGATATGATACGAATCATCGAAATTATTAAGTGTTTAAATTAAGAGCACATGAACTGTGCCTATATTGCATTTCTAAACGTGTTTGATAAAGAATTCAATACATATATTTTAAGATAAAAATGAAATATGTTTATCGAAACCCAATACAGCACTGAATAGTCAATGTCATTGTCATTTTAGTCAATGTCAACTCATTTTTTAGGAATGAATTCATTTTTAGTTTAGTTTATTTAAAAAAGATTGCAATAAAAAATAATTAACGACACCGAAAATAAAATGAGCAAGATCTACCACATCCCGTATTTAAAATTTATAATTCATCTTATAATTTCCCCTTAAATCAAAAACTTTCCAATTTTGAATTCGTTAAAAGGAAAAAAATCGCTTCATTTATAGGGAATTCTAGTATACACTTTTCCCCTATCGTGATCAGTTGACAGATGCAATAGGGCGAAGACATGAGGGTATTTGGATGTCTGCAATGGTGTTAAGAAGCTAAAAAGGAAGCTGCAGTGATAAGAATGTGGATTCTCTTCCATCCCCCCATCCCCCAGCAATCATCCTCCAAAAGTCGTTAATCATTGTCATCCCCCTTTAAATCTTTGTTTTTGCTCATCCTGACCAGGTGCGATGTTTTGGTCTCATGTCCTATCAGCGATCTTTGTCAAAAGACGATACTGAGTGTCGTAAGTTTGAAAGAGGGCATAATTTTCCCCTATGGCGTTTGGAATATAAATATATGTACTTGGTCCAAAGAGATAAATGTCTTTTGTTTAGTTTTCCTGTGTGTTTTATTTAAACCCCGGCGATACATCAAGCAAATGTATGGCGTTATTGTTGTTGTTGTTGATTCTTTGCGTGTCATAGTTGTTTTATTTTATTTTGGGTAATGTGTTGATAATAGATATATAAGTTTACATGTAGATGCGGGATGCTTAACAAGACAACATCTGACGGGTTGTCACTTTGAAAGTTTTTTGACTGTTAATGCAAATGAAATTGGGATTTTGAAACTTTATATAGTTATTATAAGGTTTTAAAATCTTAAGTATAATTTCATTTTTTTGTGTGTCATAGCTGTTTTGATTTTATTTTGGGTAATGTGATGATAATAGATATATAAGCTTACATGTAGATGCGTGATGCTTAACAAGTAACACCTGACTTTGAGAGTTAATGCAAATGAAATTGGGATTTTGAAACTTTATATTGCTACTATAAAATTTTAAATTATTTTGTATTTAACATTTAAGAACATTGTTTATTTATAAATAATTTACAATTTGTTTTAATTGACGACTAATGTTATAGTTAATTTGTATGTAGTATATTGGCGTTGTATGTTGTTATTGTTGTTGTTTATTTTTTTGTGTGTCGTAGGCTGTTTTTTTATTTAATTTTATTTTGGGTAATGGGATGATAATAGATATATAAGCTTACATGTAGATGCGTGATGCTTAACAAGACAGCACCTGACGGGTTGTCACTTTTGAGAGTTTTTCACTGTTAATGCAAATGAAATTGGGATTTTGAAACTTTATATTGCTACTATCCGGGTTTAAAAAGTATTTTGTATTTGACATTTAAGAAAATTGTAAATAATTGACAATTTGTTTTAATCGATGACTAATTTTATAGTTAATTTATATATACTATTTTATTTTTATGTCTTTGTTAATTATGTATTATTATTAATAAAGCATTTAATGTTTTTAATTATAAAATTTTTTTTATCAGCTTATTTACATTATTAATAAACACAAATTTTCAATTTTATCTACATATTACACAGTAAATACTGAGTAATACAATTTGTAAATACAAATATGGGCCTGATTTAGGTGGAACATTTATACTGATATTGTTGTCCAAAAATACTAAAAATAAAATAGACATAACAACATATATTAAAAAGGAAAGTAATCTAGAGTATATTTAATTTTCAATGCAGTAGGTTTTGTAGAGATCGCTAATTTAAATGTTTTGGTTGTTAATAGAAAATAATTATTTTAAGGTTTTTAGTATGTCAGGATGTTAGTATTTCTAATTATTACATCTTTTGTAATTATTTTACAAAATTATTATTTATAAATTATTAAATTATTATTGTAATTATTTTACAAAAAAAAAATCCCTACATTTTTTAATCTTTAAAAAATCTTTACATTAATCCTACGTGAACAAGGGAAAAAAATTAAACAACCAGATTTTTAAATAAGAAATTAATTATTTTAATATAATTTATGATTAGTTTAATAAAATCATAGAAATTTGAAGTGATTAGTTTAAGCAAAAACAGCAAAATGAAATGAAACATGCATACTACTGTAACTATTTAATGCAATTCGAAAATTAATAATTTCTGCAAAATTTAAATAATAAATAAACATTTAAATAAAATTTGAAAGGGCACTTGAAATTTTGTTTAACATTTAATTAAACTTATTTAAAATAAATACAACACCGTAATATTCTTATGTTTGCATCTAAAATTATAACTAAACAATGTTCTTCATATAAGAATATTGTTTGGTTATAATTTGGTAATAATTTAAAAAAGAAGAATGTTTATATAAATATATAAACATATATAAATTTTTGTTTTTTTTTTTAGATTGAGACATAGTCTCAATCTACAAGAAACAGAAATTTATATACATAAAAGGAATATATACATATATTATATTTTTAATTTCCTGTTATATTTAGAAATATATACATACATATATACATATATTTTTATTATATATATATATATATATATATAAAATAAAAATAATATAAAAAATAATAAAAATATATACATGAAAGGAACAAAAAATTAAATTAAACTCGATACTCCCACCAAAAATCGAAATTAATCCCGTGTAGCTACAACCCAGAACAGGGGATCTAAAAACTCTCGGGGTACAATATTGCTACCTTGCATAATGAAGCTCATATATAAAAGTCGTTTACGTCTAGGGGGCAAACCCTTTCACCCATTTCAAGTCTCGTTGCCCCAGATATATTTTTAACATTAAAAACCCATCTTCCCTGTCTTAATTAACAGTTAAGTAATTAAGCGCAATACTCCAGTTTACTGTACTAAACACACGGGCGTATACAACCGCCGCAGTCAGGTTTAAATTAAAAACCAAGATGAGCTTGTGATACATAAACTTTTCTCGAGCTGAGGTGGTTGCCTAGCAACCAAGAATGCGAAGCACGCCGAGGAACTTGGATGTGTAAAGATGGCTTTAAGTAGATGATGATGTAAAAAAAAGGTCAAGACTCTGTTTTTGTTGAAAATGCGAATGTTTTGCAATTGATATCGTAGTTAAGTAATGAAGTACGATTTAACTACTTAAGAAATTCTAATTAGTAATGAAGAACGATTTAACTATTTAATGAATAGTACGACTTAAGCATTTAAAAAAAAGTATGAATAGTAATGAAGTACGATTTAACAAGTTGTGGTGATTGTAACTATGTTAATTGAGTAGATTAAAGTATTTAAAGGAGTAGAATTTGTAATGAAGTACGATTTAATGAATGGGAATAGTACTAAAGTATGATTTAACAATTTAAGGAAGTGTGATTAGTAATGAAGTACGATTTAAAGAAGTTGTGGTGATTGTAAGTAGGTTAATTGAGTAGATTTAAATATTTAAAGGAGTAGAATTTGTAATGAAGTACGATTTAAGCATTTAATGAATAGGATTATTACTGAAGTATAATTTAAGCATTTAAGGAAGTGTAATTAGTAATGAAGTACGATTTAACAAGTTGTAGTGATTTAAGTAAATTATGAGTTGGTTTAAATATTTAAGGAGTAGAATTTGTAATGAAGTACGAATTAAATATTTAATGAATTGGATTAATACTGAAGTACGATTTAAGCATTCAAAGAAGAATGATTAGTAATGAAGTACGATTTAATCTAATCATACTCATTACTAATCATACTTCCTTAAATGCTTAAATCATACTTCTGTATTAACCCAATTCATTAAATCTGAAGTATAATTTAAGCATTTAAGGAAGTATAATTTAAGCATTTAAGGAAGTATGATTAGTAATGACCTACTATTAAACAAGCTATGGTGGCTGAAAGTAGGTTTAAAATTTAGTAAAGGAGATTTAGATTTAGTGAACGAGTAAGTTTAGATATCCAAGGAAGTATGATTAATTAAGAAGGAAGTAGTAAGTATTAAGATTCAAATATTTGATTAATAAAGTATGTATCATTTAATGAAGTAAATTTTATGTGATAGATTAAAAAAATTGTATTGCAATAATGAAGTATAATTTATAATACCATAATAATGAAGTACGAGTAGTAAAATTCTTGGTTATTAGGTATGACTCAACATGCTCGCTAGTTACATCATTATCCAATTTAAATTTCTCCTATTACAAATTATGAAAATTGATATCTGTATTAATTTATAAATGTTAATTTGTTTCATGCATAACGATAGATTTAAATAATATCAATTTCTTAAGAAATATATCACATAAACAATAGGCTTCCATTAACTACTATTATAGTTTATTATTTTAATGTGTAATTATTTGTTACACCCATAAAGATAATTTATTCCAGTTAAATTTAATATAAATTGTATGAAAAACATGTAATAATACAACAACTGTTTGGTACATAAAATACACGGCTTATAATTTTTTATGTAATACTCAAAATTAAATATTTATTTTTGATTTTTTTAATGTATCCTGTTAATCTATCAAACTGGCCCACATTTGTGTCACACACAAGAAAAGACCATAGAAATATCTAAGAAGCGATTCCGAGAACATTAAAATATTTTACCTCAACACATTTCTGTCTATCTAACCGATACTGTCTATGGTATTCTTTAAAGTTATCTTGATTGAGCTGATAAAATTGAGAACACAAAAATTTTCCACTAAAGAAAGATAGCCAAATTACTAATTACTTGTGATCCAATGGTAACTTATACAGCTAAGCGAGCAGTAGAGTCAAGGCTCGAATTTATTGGTGGCGTCAGTTGTAACAATTGTTAACAAACAGAAACGAAGAGACCCTATAATGACTGCCTTGTAAGATTTTCCGAATTTTCTCTCATACAATACGTAAATGAGGGACAGTTACGCTACCGGAAGTCAATATTCCCTCTCCCTCATCGCATGTGTCAGTGGATAATTTGTTGTTGTTGTTACTATCCACACTCGACGTCCATAGCTAAGGGAAATATGCAGCTTCAATTTTAGCGATGAACCACGAGGCTGAAGGCTGGCCAAACCTCAAGACAACGCTCTACGATCATATAAGGTAGAGACCTATGGTTTAAAGTGGATTCCAAACCACTACAAGCATTCATGGCACGGCCGGGACTCGAACTTGAAACCTGTGGCACCGAGCGCCAGACACTCGGCCATTCAGGCCCCGGCTTAAGTAAATGGAATAAACCGATGTTTATTAACAATAAGAACAAAGAAATACTAATTGCCGATGACATACTAAAGTATAGAAAAGTATTAAATATTTAAATCCAAGAGAGTATTATATATAAATATGTACATATGTATGTATATTATATGCGTATGTATCATATTTTTATGTTTTGGATGGAACTAACTAGGAAGCTCATAAAAAATGATGTGCTACGAACGCAAAATCTATAGCTTTGTTATACAAATTGATTGTATTTCTGTGAAGTTCCTTGTATATTCTGTCTTAGATTTTGGCCTTATTAAATTACATGTGCTCCAGTTTTTTTATCCTACTATAGCATGAATAGATGTTGTATGAAACAAAAACAAAATATAAAAATAAAAGTACTGAATGCTTTATCTTCGTAAACAAACTAATAAATCAAAAATAAAATGGACAAGTGAAATGTTTGTAAAATAAAGCAATAAAAAATCCGAACACATTATTATTTTAACCCTAAGAACCGATTTGTAAAATAATTTTTCCTCCAGTTCAGTTCCAGATATGTAATGGAGTTCTAATGTTTTGCTTCTATGCTTCTTTTTACGTATGTGTATCAGTTGTGATCATTTATTCCAATGGTAAGGTTTTGAAAACACTATTTTATCTTTTGCATTCAATGCAAGTCGCCAAATCTGATGTTGATTATTGTTTTCAAGCGATAAAGATGTCATACCTTCATCTTTCTTTTTTACTTTCTCGGATTTCTTTTCTTTATCTATTTCTTTTCTTTTTCTTTTTTTCTTGATTTCTCGGTCAACACGTTTTCTTGTTTATTATCTGGACATATTAGTTTTCTCTTTGCTCTAATCTTATTCAGCGTTTTAGAATTCTGGAGTTGAAATCAATAAATCTTGTCTTCTGAAACGATACCAGAATAAACATTTTTGCTTTATTTCCTTTTTACAGTTAGCTTCATTTTGAAAAAGTATTTTCCAGTGAAGCAAATCTGTCTGATCTACCCAAATTTACCTAACTACGGTATAAAACATTATTCTGGTATGAGTATGAGAGTGTCTGGTACTGTTATAGATTTAACTAAATTTGCTTGCTAGACCAGTAGTAATATAAAACAACGTTTCTTAGTTAGGCATCCAATGAAAAAAATTTTTTTGATACACCGAAAAATTATTTTTGCTGTATTTTAAATATATAATATTCAAAAACTTATTTATTATTGCTTAATTCATGTAATTTAATTTAGTTAAAAAGCTTTAAAACTTTGCCGCTAGGTGCCACAGATTTCGGGTTCGAGTTTCGGCGGTGATATGGATGTTTGTAGTGGCTCATAATCCACTCGGATCACTTCATAGGTCCTCGTGTAATATGACTGCAAAGTGTTGGCCGCAGGACCGACAAACGCTACCTCATAAAATGAAAACAGCTCCGTTTCGGATTCTGCCAGTAGGCAGACGGCCTTGGCCTACCATGGGCTGTTGTGCCATTGAAGAAGAAGAAGGTTTAAAACTTCGATCTAAATTCTGATAAGATTTTACATGTTTCTGCCGATTAAAAAAAGGCCAATTATCTAAACATTGTTTAAAAAATAAATTAAAATTCAAACACATTATTTTTGAATTTTGGTTTGACATTGTATTATAATATCCACTACAAGTGTTTTACAAGTTTTTGTGTAGTGGTACAGATCCAGTTAGGTCCTGTACTATATAGTGGCTTATTCTGCTTGAGTCGTCGCTTTCAAAAAAAGAGTATATTCAGTGAAAATTATGACCTAATTGAATGCCCTCCCCTCAAAAAAAAAACAAAAACAAAAAAAAAACTAGTTGCCGAGGACACGAATGTCTTTTAGAAAAGAATTTCGATTCGGATTTGAATAGATTTATTGAATCGATATTAGCATTTTTTGATAAAAGTTTCTAGGTGTTCTCTATTGCGAGATGAAAGAGCATTGTGGGATACGGGATGGATGCTTTTAAACTTTTAAAGACAGACGTCCCTAAGATATCACCAAAAAGCAATGTTCTTCTTTCTTTGTCTGGTATATTAGAATCAATAAAGTTTGAAACAGCAAATTTACTAAAAAACCACAATTACAGTCACTTCTTCATAAAATGTAAACAAAGTCATACATTAGAGTAAACTAAGGAATAGTAGATTAACAGTATATTTATGCCAACGGCCATACCATGCTGAATATATAGCGGTTCTCGTTAGATCACCGAAGTCAAGCATCTTTTGGGGCGGTCAGTACTTGGGTGGTGACCACCTGGGAACACCGTGTGCCGTTGGCATTCACAGATTTGGAACCTGAAGGGCCCGAGTGTCTAGCACTCTGGCGCTCGGTGCCACAGGTTTCGGGTTCGAATCCCGGCGGCGTCATGGATGTTTGTAGTAGTTCCGAATCCACTTTAAACTGTAGGTCCCGGTCTCCTATGACTGTAAGAGCGTCACGGAGCCAAAGTCAGATTTCTACCTACGGGTGCTCCATCACAACAGAAGCTGCTTCCTTCCCTTCAATCATGAGTACGTATGAGCTCGTGGGCTTGGCCAGCCAAGTGGGATAAGAAACAACAAACAACAACAACAGTGTATTTAATATATTACATAAAGAAATACAAGTATAATGTATTAATATTATATGAACCACCTTCCTCGCCCCCCCACACACACACACTAAAAAACATCTTCACAAGTCACATAAAAATATATAAGGAGAATTTCACTGAATAAAGTTATCCGAAATCCGATTTTTCTGAGCATTCTGGTATCTCATATTTGTATCTTTTCGGAACCTCATCAATACACCTAAAATATTATATGAAAAAACCCCTTAAAATCTTTGCAAAACCTATTCGTATCTCATATATCTTTTTCGGAACCCCATCAATACACCTAAAATATTATATGAAAAAAACCCCTTAGAATCTTTGCACAACCTATTCGTATCTCATATTTGTATCTTTTCTGGAACCCCATCAATACACCTAAAATATTACATGAAAACCCCCTTAAAATCTTTGCACAACCTATTCGTATCTCATATTTGTATCTTTTTCGGAACCCCATCAATACACCTAAAATATTATATGAAAAAAACCCCTTAAAATCTTTGCACATGTTATATAGAACCTTATAAAATAAAATTCACAGAATGAAGTTTTTATATTATCATTCAGTATCAAATGCAGGATCTAACATTTATCACAATTTCATCCAATGTTCTTGAAGTTGAGTCATATCATTTTTAACTTCTGAACGGCTTATCTTAAATATATTCGTATCTCATATTTGTATCTTTTTCGAGCACAGCATCGATACATCTAAAATATTATATAACGAAACCCACTGAAAACTTCTTGCAAGTATTTTATAGGAATTTATAAAATAAAATTCAAGGAATAAAGTTTTATATTATCATTAATTATCCAATGCAAGATGTAACGTTCATCACAATATCATCAAATGTTTTTGAAATTTCATCCTCTTTAAGCATATATATATATAAATAAATAATATATATCCGTAATATATATATATATATATCCTCTCCTAAATATATTATCTCCCATTTATATTTTTTTCGGAACATCCTCGATATACCTAAAAATATTATACAAAGAACCCACTAAAAACCTTTGCACATGTTATATAACAATTTATAAAATAAAATTCACAGAATAAAAATGTTATATTATCACTCATTATCAAATTCAAGATCTAATATTCATCACAATTTTATCCAATGTTCTTGAAATTGTGTTCTCTTAACGTCTTAACGGATTATCCCAAATAAATTCGCATCTCATATTTGTATCTTTTCGGAACACCATCGATACATCTAAAAAGATTATATGAATAAATCCACTGAAAACATGTCATATAAAAAATTTATAAAATAAAATTGACAGAATAAAGTTTTACATTATCATTCATTATTAAATGCAGGATCTAATATTTATCAGAATTTCATTCAATGTTCATGTTCTTTTTGCAATTGTGTAACTCTTTTTTTAACTTCTTAACGGAATATCCAAAATATATTCGTATCAGATATTTGTATCTTTTCTGAATACCATCAATAAATCTAAAATATTATATGAAAAAAACCCACTAAAAACTACATGTGCACATGTTATCTAGAAAATTTATAAAATAAAATTTTTTATTGTCATTCATTATCAAATGCATGGTCTAACATTCATCACAATTTCATCCAATGTTCATGAAATTGTGTAATCTCTTTAGCCTTTTAACGAAGTATCCCAAATATATTCGTATCTCATATTTGTATTTTAAGGAACACTATCGATAGATAGTGTTCCATAAAAATACAAATACAATGTGTGAAATACAATAATGTGTGAAAAAATCCCTTAGACTAGTCTCTGCACATGTTGTACATAAATAAATAAATAAACAGAATCCCTTCGATTAAAGTTTAATATTAATATCATTCAAAACTGGAGACGTCAATGTTCAAAAACTGAAAATTGAAGTTTGCAAATCAATTCCTGTACACACGCAAAAAAGGGAATTAAGTCCTAATCTGCAACAATTGCAAGTCCATTTCAAACTGTTTTGAACTGGCAATACATTCTGAGAGAGCTCTTGGACCGAATTTTCGACATCTGCTTTTTATACCACTTAAGCTCCAAACAATTGAAATAGTGCATCTTGGCAAAAGGGGTGAAACTGAGGGGGCGGGGGGCATGGAAGGTGTTGTACCGCCAAAACTACTTCCACCCCCCTTCCATCCCTTCACTTTCATGTTTCCCAAAGGAAATCCACCCCACCCCCAGTAGAAATACACGGAAAATATGCAAATTCGAACGAAGGCATACAGCGCAAGGTTGACTAGAAGCAGGTTATATGTGGAGTAACAGCAAAGGCCTCCTATGTTGCCAGGCACACAGTCTTGATAAAAGAGACAGTCTAGCAGACTTTTATTTCTCTTCCGAGTAAATATAAAGTGAAAGGGGCCGAAATTAGGAAAAAGGGGTTTGCACGAAGGGGGTGGGCTGCAGGGTCCGCGCGATATTATTAAATCAGACGATGCAGTAGCAAAGTTTTCAGGGGGAAAGAACAAAGGGAGTACTGTATATAGGTGACTGTGTGCCACGTTCGTTTTCTTTTTAAGGTACCAGCAGCAGAATTTGCTTTGGAATATTAGTATTTTGTCTTGTTCGAAAGGAGGAAATTCGTTTGTTCATAGAGATTAGGTAGTTTTTTTTTACAGTGCCTATTGTAGATTTATCTTAGATCTTCAATTGCATCGATACGAAATTCTTGGAATATAGCATAGTAAAAATAAATGTTGTCTTATTTTTGAGAAGATCAGCATGTATAGTTTTTGTAAAAAAAAAAAAAGAAATTTATTGTATGAATAATATCTTATAGAGAGAAAAAATGGAATGCATTAAAAAATAAAGATCAGATACAGTGATAATATTAAAAATATTACTTTGATGTAAAATTTAGTTGTTCGATGGCCAATTAAAATTAAGGTAAACAAACGGTTTTTAAATTAAATAATCAATTTTATAATTAATCTAAATGTTCCAGTATTGCAAATTTTAGTTTTCACTTATTTCAGAATGAATCCATCCCCTTCATTGGCACAACAGCATCAAGGTGGGCCAAGGCTGTCTGTATACTGGCAAATTTTTGTGACACAAGATGTTTTCTTTTTACGGGGTAGGTTTGTCAACCTTACGTTCAATGCTCGACAGTCATATTAGACCTGAACTTACAGTTTGAAGTAGATTCCGAACCACTACAAACATTCGCTGGTATTCAAACCCAAACCTGTGCCATCGAGCGCCAGAGAGCTAGTCACTTGGCCATCAGACCCATTTAGTATTATTCTAACCGATGAATAGTAAAGTATTTCATCAGTTTTTGCATTGGAATACAATTAGTTAGAGGAAAAGAACAAAAGGGAGTACAGTATATAGGTGACTGTGTGCCACGTTCGTTTTCTTTTAAGGTACCCACAGCAGAATTTGCTTTGGAATATTAGTATTTTTGTCTTGTTCTCAATATAGAAATTCGTTTGTTCATAGAGATTAGGTAGTTTTTTACAGTGCCTATTGTAGCTTTATTTTAAATTTCAATTGCATCGATACGAAATTCTTGGAATGTAATATATTCAAATAAATGTTGTCTTATACCTTACAGTGATTTTTTTATTTTACAGAAGTTCTGTATGTATAATTTCTGTGAAAAAAATTAATTTATTCTAAGAATATCTGATGGAATGGAAAACATGAAAAATAAAATATTACTTGATCATAATCCGAGGTATTGTTAAAAATATTTGATCTAAAATTTAGTTTATGGATGACCAATTAAAATTATGGAAAACAAACAGTTTTTAAAATTAATTAATCAATTAATATAAATGTTCAAGAGTTACAAATCTTACTTTTCACATATTTCACAACCATTTACGATTCTTTACTGGAGCAATAGCGCCATGGTGGACCAAAGCCGTCTGCTTACTGGCAGATTTTGAGACAGGAAATGTTTTCATTTTACGGATAGGGTTGTCAGCCTTACGCCCAACTCTTTACAGTCATATTAGACCGGGACCTATTGTTCAAAGTGGCCGAGCCTACAAGCCTCCATGGTGCCGCCAGGACTCCGAATCGAAACCCGGTATCGGGCACCAGAGCGCTAAGATCTCATTAAAGATTAGTAAACTTTTCTTTTATTTCAAATTTTGGGCGTCGGATAACCCTACCCCATAAAAAAGAAATATCTCCTGTTTACAAATTACCGTGGATAGATATCATATTCCATCATGGACTGTGGTGCCAGGTTATTTGTTAGTTGATTTCAAATTAATTCTATGAAAGTCAAAGTCAATGAAATACGATTTAAATACAAACTACTTTTATCACATCTCAATTTACAACCAATTTTTTCCCGCTACTTACAGTTAATAATTTTTACAAATTCCTTCCATCTACAAATTACTACTTTTAAAACATATTTGAAATATCAACTGTAATTTATGAATTTTAGTACCTTCACGCTAATGAACAAAACATTACCACAAATAAATTTTTATTTTTAAATTTTTAAATATTATTTGTTAGTTAACATTATTTAAAATTCATCATCATCATTTACAGCAAATAAGTATCTCATATTAATTGTATAAAGCACTCAGTTAAAATACAGAAATTCATCAAGTACATCTAATCGCCTAAAATGTTGTGAAGATTGATCAGTCCTGTCAATCCCATTAAAATTTATTAAACTTTTCCTTGATGACTTCGAATTCATCCAGTAAGTTGCTGAAGCACCCCAAGTCAACCAAATGTTACTGACACTCCCAAAAAATACTTTTTCACACATCCCACTTTCCTTTTTTTACCTTAAGGTCAAATCATCATCAACTTATTTTTTTATATAACGAAACACAGCTGATTACACGAATCTAAACCCCATTGCAAATTATTCCTCTTAAACGACCGTGAGCCATCAACTTCAGCTTTTTCTACCTTCTACCTAATGAACAACAATGTTAGCTGAGTGTGATAAATATCTAAATACCTAAATTATCTAATAATCAATGATAACCCAAATAATATTAACCTAAACCAAACTTAACGTAGCCTAAGATAACCTAAATAATCATAATAATAATAATAACTAATAATAAAGGATAACCTATCTTTACCTAGTTACCTAATAATAAATGATAACCTATCCTTACCTAGTTACCTAATAATAAATGAATACCTAAATTTCCTAGTTAACGTTATTCAAAAATTCATCATCATTATCATTTACAGCAAATAAGTTCCTGATATTAATTGTACAAAGCGCTCAGTTAAAATACAGAAATAATCCATGTAAGAAATTCATCAAGTACATCTAATCGCCTAAAATGATTGGTAAAGATTGATCAGTCCTGTAAATCCCATTAAAAATTATTAAACTTTTCCTTGATGACTTCGAATTCATCCAGTAAGTTGCTACGCCCCAAGTCAGCCAAATGTTACTGACACTCCAAAAATACTTTTTCACATCATCCATTTTCTTTCTTTACCTTAAGGTAAATCATCAACCTATTTTTTTTTTAAGAAGAAACACAGCTGATTACACAAATCTTCAACCCCTTCCCCTTTGCAAAAATTATTCTCTCTTTAACGCCGTGAGCCATCAACTTCAGCTCTTTGGCTTTTTTCTACCTCCAACCTAATGAACAACGTTAGCTGGAGTGTGATGAATACCTAAAAGTCCAATCCAATTTAGTGCCTTAAAAACATACCTCCCTACCACCGTCTCCGGCGAGGCAGAGTAGTGCAAGAAAGGGAACCCCAGCAATGACAGCAGCTCAATTTTTCCCCTTGCTCAACCAGTTTGAAATCTCGCGCTCGCTGCCTACCTCTCCCAGAGGTGTGATTAAAAGTTGCTGCTTTTTAATTAAAAGGCGAGTGCCTTTGGGGTTTACAAAATAAACGAGCTGTTGGGATGTGGGTAAAGCTTTGAGGTTGGGAGGAAGTCAATAGGCGGAAACCTCGCCGATTCGTGTCTTCTAAATATTGTTTTGACTTTGATGCTTGAGTTAAAGGTAATTTTTAAATGGGGGTAATTCATTTCGAGGAACAATTTTTTTTTCTTTTGGCGTTAAAAGTCTTTAATTCAATCAAGTAAGTACCATACTTCATCCCAGAATAAAGTAGTCGCTTTAATAGTGACGTTCCTTTTGTGTTTGAATGCTTATTCAAGTGAGCTAAAATGTCCTTGTTGAAAGCTATTATTGAAAACAGTTTATTCTTTGGATATTATTGTTTATAAATAAGTTGATGATATATTTATTGTTTGATTATTTATTAATTAGCTATAAAATTGCTATGGTGTGTACAAAAGTTTGAAAAATTGGGAAGTCAATAGGTGGAAAATCCTCACCAATTCGTGTCTTCTACATATTATTTTGACTTGATGTTTGAGTTAAAGGTAATTTTTAAATGGGGTAATTCATTTCGGAGGAACAATTTTTTTTCTTCTTTTGGCGTTAAGTATTTAATTCAATCAAGTAAGTATCAGACCTGTGCTATAATAAAGTAGTCGCTATAATAATGACGTTCCTTTTGTGTCTGAATGCTTACCTCGCGAGCTAAAATGCCCTTGTTGAACGAAGAGTTGAATGTTATTATTGAAAACAACTTTTATTGATTATTCCTTGGCTGTTATTGTTTATAAATAAGTTGATGATATATTTAAAGTTTGATTATTTATTAATTTGTTATAAACGAATTGTTATTATGTGGACAGCAGTAGTTGAGAGGAAGTCAATAGTGGAAACCTCATTCATTCTAGATATTGTTTTGATTTAATGCTTGAGTTAAAGGTAAAATTTAAAATGACTTGTTTGTTTGATGTTGTCTTGACTTGATGCTTGAGTTAAAGGTAATTTTTAAAATGGGGTAATATATTTCGAGGAACAATTTTTTTTCTTTTGGTTAAGTCTTTAATTCAGTCAAATAAGTACCAGACCTCATTATAGAATAAGTAAAAGAATTAGAATAAAAATAATTGCTTTAATGGTGACGTTACTTTTTGTTTAAATGCTTATTCAAGTAAACTAAATTTTCATTAATTTTTAATTAATTAATCATTTCTTTAATTTTTCTAATTTTTTAATTATTTAAGTATTAAATTATATCATTATTAGCTTGTAAGAAATTAAAGTTAATATTATGTATAAAAAATTTAAATAAACCAATAAGAATAACTCATAAAAGAAATTTTTTAAAAATTGACCAATAAGAAATGCTGAAATTGATCCTTGACACGAAAAAAATGTATCAATGAAAACGAAATAATACACTGTCAAAAACAATACACATAATTTTAAGGGAAAATATTTCTTATTTTTATTAATTATATCATTAGTAGCTTGTGTAAGAAATTTAAATAAATATTATGTATAAAAATTTAAATAAACCAATAAGAAAATAACCAATAGCAATTTAAAAAAATATTAACAATTAAGAAATGATGAAAGTGGTCAACGGTACGAAAAATAATCGATCAAAGAACTGAAATAATAAACTGTCAAAAAAATGGTAATACACATATTTTTATGAGACAAAATATTTTTCTAAAAGAATTAATTGGTAATATAGTATCTATAATATAAAGAAAATCCAATACATAGAACATCATTTATGCCACTAAATCCAATTCATTTAGATTTATAACCGAACCTATCAATAAAATTAATAGCTCCACCTTACAGATACCGTTTTATATTGTCTCTATCAGATTTCGAATGGAGAAGCTCTCATTAACATTCTACGAACACCACCCCATTCCTCCTCAGCAGAAGAATCTTAGAAAACGAGGAAGCTGCTTCATTCATACAAGTCAATCAAATCGCTTCGTTTTCCTCTCCCTCATCCTCAAAAGAATATTTATATAGTTCGTAGTAATCAAAACTGTCAGCAACATTTAATAACGGAACCCATAAATACTATTAAACACTTCGCTGCTGTCAGCATTGTAGAAAAGAGAAAAGAACTTAATTCATTATTATTTTTTCTTCCAAGTCTCTTCTAGAACAGTGGAAGTCTGATATCTCGTCTGTGGTCGCGCGAGGCCGTAATAATAATAACGAGTAAATATGGT